>SGPK01000213.1:0-40142 GCA_004802695.1 Phellinidium pouzarii
TACAAGTCGCGGTAGTCGGCGAGCGGGGTAGGGAAGTCACGGTGAGTCCTAGGCATTGTAGTAGTGGGGGGGGGGGGGGGGGTAGAGTACCGATGCGAGACTTTATACGCGTGCGCTCAACGCGCTGCTGCCAGTACACGTGACTGCGGTGCTACGGAGCCGCAGTCGCAGTCCACTGTCCAGTCATATTTGCTGTATCCGCATGGATCGGCGCAGCAAGTCAATTGAACAGGCACAGATGAACGAGTCAAGGGTCACACCGAGTCATTTACAATACCAGTGACGATGCCTTCAATCAAGGGACTAGTACTGCCAGGATTCGAGAGATAAGGATTTCCAGATTCCNTTTTTTTGTTTTGTTTGGAAAACGTGAACGATAACGGAAGCTCGCCTGAGAGATGCATTAGAGCAAAGCAGGATCAAAGTATATGTTGGAAGGAGTCTCTAGCGAGCGTCCTGTTTGCTTACGTAATACACATCTAGTCGTAACTGAAAACTAAAGTTCACTTCTCGTCAAGCATACATCCAGCTTTTGCTTTTGCGTTTGTGTCTTCCACGTTATTTTGTATTTAATAAAATCGTAGCTATATTCTACTCCGTAGGGGGTTTGAATTGGTGTCTCACTTCGGATTTTATGCATTTCATTTCTAATTACTCGCGCGTCGTCGTCTGAGACACCCGGCCACCACAGCACACAGCGGTCTGCTAATCACATCTTCAAGTTGTTTTTTGATTTTGTCTTGAACACTGGAAATCTCAACTCGAAGATGAGCCTCGTCAAGCTACCGGCATCGACAAACGATCTTGAAAAGACGCAGGCTCGTCACCGTAAGCCAGATGACTCGGACGACGAAGGTCCTGCTCGATCCGAGTCTGAAGATTCCTCGTCGACCGGGGACGATGACGATGACGACTGGGACGACTGGATCTCGGACTCTCATACTCAGAAACTCTGTCTGTCCTTATTCGACAACTCGTCACATCCCAACACACTCTCAGCTCTCGCCCACGACAAAGACGTATTCGGCGTCGACTTGGAGGCGCTTTCCAATCGGCTTGGGCTGGACTTCCATGGACGCGCCAGGCTTGTAAACTACATACGGAAGGAACACCCAGATGCTACGGCAGTCAATGCGCTCACTGGACACGAATCGTTCTTCACTTCAGATGCCTTCCTGATTCCAGTCGTCGAGGATGACCCGCTCCTCCAGCTTGGATCAGGCGACTGGTCCGATTCTGAATCTGAAGGAGAGGTAGACCCGTCGGACAAGGACAAGTTGATTCTGAGCCTTCAGCGAAAGCTTGCTCAGGCGAAGAAGGTCTTTGTGGATTTTCGTACTCTTGCCGGAAAGCAGTTAAGAGTACCGGAAATAACGCAGATGTTGGAGGAGGATGAGACTGGTCCATCTTCGAGTGAAAACACAGTAAACAGAGATGACGACACCCATTATTTTGACAGTTATGGAGAGAATGGTGCGTATCGGACTCGGGACTCAGACAAAGTTTTGACGTGGTCGATTCCCATTTATTTATTTATTTAAAAAACATTTTGGGCAGAAATTCACTACGTTATGCTCCGAGACAAAGTGCGGACTGCAACGTACGCGTCCTTCATCCTCAACGCGCCGGATCTTTTCCACGATGCAATCGTTCTCGATGTGGGCTGTGGGACAGGCATCCTTTCGATGTTTGCTGCGCGAGCAGGTGCCAAGCGCGTCTTCGCCGTAGACGCCAGTGAGAATATCGCCGAGAAGGCGAGAAAAAATGTCAAGTCTAACCTTCTAGACGAAATCATAACGTACGTAACTCTACTTTCCCTCTCTGTAAAACAAAAACCACTTCCCTCACCCTGCGCAGTGTGATAAATGGAAAAGTCGAGGACATCACACTCCCAGATGGTATCACTCAGGTCGATGTAATTGTATCTGAATGGATGGGCTATGCCCTCCTGTACGAGTCCATGCTTGATTCCGTCCTCGTTGCCCGCGACCGTTTTCTCAAGCCGCCAGCCACTCGAAGTAGCATCGAACGGGGCCGCGAAGGCGGCGAAGAGAAAAAGAGAGGAGGCGTGCTTGTCCCAAGTCAGACTCGTATGCTCATGGGCTTGTGCACTGCAAACGAAATTATTAAAGAAAGAGTCGACTTTTGGTCCGATGTCTATGGTGAGCCTTGATTATATTATTGATCATCATGCTTTTTTTCTGACTTGGCTTGTAGGATATGATATGTCTGCAATGGCCGAGGGCGTCTACGACGAAGCAGTCGTCGACATCGTTGAACCCGAAACGGTACTTAGTGACTCAGCTATCATAAAGGTATGCGTCAGCTCAAGCTTCACATAGGGCACAGAGTTCATGCAGTAGCACAGGACATCAACACCGCAAGCGTCACCGCCCGCCAGCTCTCCTTCTCCGCCCCATTCGAGCTGCACGGGACAAGCGTGCGGCGCACAGCCGCACACGCGTTCATCCTCTACTTCGACGCGTTCTTCACCCCGGACGGCGTGCAGGTCCCGCTGGAGACGCAGGCGCATTCCGCGAAGGACGGCGAAGTCGTCCTCGCGGAGGTGTGGCGCGTCGGCTCGTCGAGCCGCCCCCGCTCGCCGCCGTCTGCTGAACGTGCAGCGCGCCAGCGCCGCGCGAGCAGTGTGAAATCGAAACGAGACAAAGACCAGGTGACGAGCTTCACGACGGGTCCGCAGAGCATCCCGACGCACTGGAAGCAGACGCTGTTTCTGCTTAAAGAACCTATTATTGTCCACGAAGGTAGGGGGGATTTTCGTTTTTTTGACCGAATTTGACAGACTGGGCTGGCAGGCACGGTCGTATCGGGGACTTTCCATTGCCGAAAGAGTGCAGATAATTCTCGTGAGCTCGATGTGGAAATTCACTATGTCGTTCGGAATGCGGACGGCGAGGATGCTGACCCCGACGATCACGGCGCGATGGTTGTACAATCATATAAAGTGCGTTAGAATAGGTCATATTGTAAGGGAAAATAAATTGTCATATGACGATCGTATGTGAAGTTTCATCTATACCATTCTGGTACAGTCTCACGATTGTTCTATTATATCCAGGATGCACAACACGAACGCCGGACAAAAGTGATATGTATGCTTGACGTATACTATCATAAGCCAACGGAGAACACGAGGACGTGATAAAAAGGGATAAAAACGACGACATCGGAACCTGTGCGGAAGACTCAATGGTAGTTTCTTTACTAAGGGAGCAAGAACGTGAAATTCCGAAATAAATGATAATCTATATGAGATGCTCGGCGGCGCGAGATTGAGTAGTTTGTATATTTGTTGACATTCATTGAATCTATGTTTTTAGTATTGCAAGATAAATCATGAGGGAGTGTGCGCTGAGATAAGAACCAACCTGTTCGGAAAGCACACGGACGATTATGGCCCCAATCCTTCGAAGCTGAGTTCTTACGGAAACTGTGAGGAACGGGGGCGTGACTTCTTTACCTGAAGTAAATCAGCGTGCCTCTAAATCGCCTCAAAACTACGTGTGTAGGAAGAGTATAAAACACGCGATGATGCATGCAGACTTCGCAATTGCGAAGCATCTTTCGATCAAACTCCAGTGTAACTTTCAAAATATCACAGCTCATCATGCCCAACTCTTCTCTTAGCGATGCAAAATCCGTCAGCGAAGAGACTCTTCTCAATAACTCTCCTTCTGAGAAGGATTATTCTGCGTCTTTGGCTTCCCTAATGTCCACCTACGGCAGCAGTGGGCAAACTATGCAACCAAATCCTTCCCTGTCAAGCAAGAAAATTAAAGAAGGTCAGGCCGGTAGGTATTTCGTTTAATTTTGGCATATATTCTCAAGTACACTGTCTAAATCTCAACTTACGCATAGAAAATAAGGATGGAACTTGGAAAATTTGTATGATTACACTTTGATAGTGAGAGAATGTTTCTCACACATGATCTTATGCTAACTGACTTTACTTTTTAAAAACAAAATGAGGTACTCTACTAGTAGCAGTATTGTTTGAACGTGGGTGCATCATACTAGTAATCATTTTTTCGCTGGGCTAGAACTGTGGGGGATTAGATGTTCAGGCGACGCTGCGCAGTGCGCGTTGTGCCTTTGTCTTGAGCTTTCTACTATCTCAATGATATTTTTTGTAGTATTTCCGGTCCGCGGTGCTTCAGGCTGTGGCTGCGCGCTGCGCGTATATAAGCTTTGTGACGTGACGTATCTGCCCAGGCTTCGAGTCTATTCACTCTTGAACTAATACCATACTATACCATACCATCAGGCTGCGCCCGCCCGCAGTACACCACCAAACTGCGCTGTAATTTCTCGCGTGAACACAAAGTGGCTCTTATGCGCAGCGCGAGCATATGCAACGACTTGCGGCGTAGTCAAGCTTCCAAGTTTGCCCGTCCGCGTCGGTCCCAGCTTTCTGCCAAGTTTGTCTCGGGGCGGCCATAGTGTCAGCACGATGGTACGTACGATCCCCTTTGCCCTTCGAGCCTTTTCACTTATCATGTCGTTTTCTACCCAGGCTTCAGCCTGCAGCCTTAGTAAGCTGTTGATTCGAAACGGTGACTCTTGCCGCTACCGATGTAAATGAATGACTCGCATGCATGATTATGGATTCATGTGGACATTTTTGCATCTTTGCTGAACGTTTGCAAGTTCCATGCGCTTGACCGATCTAGCTTTCCAAATTGACTTACTGCACCCTGAAAAGGCTGACCCCCGACCCGCTAAAGTTCAGCCGGCTCTGACCTGACCCGCTATTGGCCTGACCCGGGGTCAGAGCGGGTCAGACCTTGAGAACATTAGCTCTGACTCATGCCCCTTAGTGTCTATATGTATATGTATATGGCGTTCAACCCTCAGCTAGAGCAGTACAAAAGCCAGGCTGGAAAGCCGGTCCTCAACAGCTCGTTCTCCTCTTCTCGCACATTCCTTGATACACTTTAGCACACATTTATATCCGCCATGTCAGATCGCACCTCCGACGATGCGTCTTCAGTTAGCAACCAGCCGCTCATCCCTAAGGCAGCTGCACCGAAGGATTACGAGGCTGCTATGAGTTCTCTAATGTCCATATATGGTTTCGGCGGGACTATGCTGCCAAACCCTTCCCCATTGAAGAAAGAAGGTCAGAAGAAAAAAGGGTAAGCTAGGCATCTCACTCTGTGGGGGATTGACTGTTCAGAAAGCTTTATTTTCCTTTCAAGGTCTTCTACGAAAGACGGAAACAAGGATGGAGCGTCAGTGTGATTAAACATATATTTCGGATGTTGTCAATTTACTTATCTCACTTCGGAAGTAACACGACAGCTTCGACCGCCAGTCAGAAGTAAACAGAAAGTTCAAATTGCCAACATCAGGAAATAAATAAGAAATGGCAAGTCGCCATGGTATCCTACCGACACGCCTAATTAATACCTTCGCTCAATTAGAATTCGATGATGTGTCGTGGCGTTTCTCCTTCCGCCTATGATTTTCATCGTCCATCCCAGAGCCATGTAATTTTATGCAAATTGTCCTTCCGAGTTCCGCCCGCTTGAAATAATTGCTTTCCCCGTTTTATTTAATTTTTATAAAGTGACGCGAGCCTCTTGGCTGTTATGTGCTCGCCAGCAGTGATTAATTCATATTTTGGCGGCCTCTCAGCGGAGATGCAACTTGGAATCGCCTAAGAATTAGAAGCCAGTACACCCTTCCGGTCATGCATCATTTTGAATGTGGAGGCACCAACCTTGAGTTCGATGTAATAGTCTACACCAAAGAAAAGTGGCATCGAGTACCGCTCGACGGCCGTTCGGTTGATAGCTCGATGCACGGTCGACTTGAATAGATCATCTAGCTTATATTTTAGTACGCTTTGTCTTTGAGAGATATTTAGTATAGGAATATCACATACTCGTCCATCTCGCGAGCTGATCACCGATACTGGTGCATTATATGCCATCAATACGACTGTACGACTGACGATAAATTTATCTTGATAATCCTTACTTTATGACGAGTGTACCAGGAATAGGTGGCGCATTTACCCATTCATTGTTAGAGTTAAGCACCTGCAACGCATCAATGCCTGACTCTTGCCACAGAAGTGTGAAGCACTGTATAATCGCTAAAAGTTATATTTGACGCGAAAATTCATTGAGAATACCTGGAAACTGTTTTGTTTATGTTTTTAACGTTTTAAATGTCGCCTAGTATTGAATAAACATAAAGGGATAATAATAAAAAGGACATACTCAGTATGCGCTCCAGTTCCGAAAGTCCTATCATCATGAGGTCCAGTTTGCGGGGGATAGTGAAGGATTCGCATAATGGCGGCGGCTTCTCGTGTCTTATCAAGAGTAATGTAAAATTAGGGACACTCAATAAATATGATATAACTACCTTATCATCGAAAAAGTCTTCTGGAAGGTCGAGGGCTATAGCAAAGAGCGGAAATAATGTCTTCCCAAAGCTCACTGCGGCATCACTGCAACCTGTGATAAGTATAATTCCCGAGTGGTTTTGCGAGTTCTCACGTACTAATAACTCAAGACACGCTCTTTGAATTCAGGAGCTACAGCATCTGGCCAGACATTTTCTCCGGACATTTCGTTCTTGCCAGATTCATTCGAACCTTCGGGCCCGATGTTGAACCCCTCGTGAAGATCACCATTATTCTCAAGGTCATGATTTTCGCTCAGAAGAGCAGCATAACCTCTGAAATCCGCAGATTTTCGAGAGTCATACTTAGTGTATAAGATAAAGAGCAAGCGTCAACAAAACTATATACAGTAGTCCCTATGTCTCTTACCTCGAGCTTTGTTTCTTTAGGTAAAGCGAAGAATATCTTTCCCGCGTCAATCGCTCCTATGATTCTCTCCTCCGGGATGCCGTGATTCTTGACTATCCAAAGTGCAATTCACCAGACCATCTTCCTTAGATATTCACAATGCTCTTACCATAAAAGAAACCGACACCAATGCAGGCATCCCGAATTTCTCTGGCAAGTTGCTGGCGGACATAATGATCTAAATTTTTCGCTCCCTGCATATCACTAAGGAACGGAAAGATATATTAGATTGGAAAGGTATGACACTAAGCCGCTCACATAATCGGAATGCTCTCAAAACCATGGTCTACAAGGCTTGCGGCTTGGAGAACAGTACTAGTACTCGTCTCAACTGCTATCTTTTGAGCAAAGCTCATGGTCTTTTATAACCGAAAGAAGTCGTCTGCAAATGTTACGTTACGTTACGTTACGTTACAGGTGATCCGCTGATCCGGTGTGGACACCCCGACCGGACCTCAATGATTGTGATGACTAATATATTGCTCTTGAGATTGAGATTATTTCGAAACAATTTATGTAGCATATAATCAAGTCATTCTTCATTTCCTCCCATAGACAGCTGCAAGCCTTCTGGATCTAACGTGCTCGCCAGCGGTGATGACTTCGTATTTCGACGGCCTCTCTGCTGAGACGCAGCTCGGGATTGCCTAATACATTGAAGTTAGGCCACACGCATTTCGAGTCTCCTACTGGTAATACGAGGACACTTACGTGGAGTTTGACGTTGTAGTCTACCCCGAAGAATAGCGGCATCGAGTATCGCTCCGCACTTGATCGATTGGAGGCTCTATGGAAAGTCGATTTAAATACATCATCTAAAATAAAATTCAATACCCTACTAGTAAGAGTTCAAAACATGGGACTTGCTCACTCGTCCACCTCGAGAGTTGATCGCCGATACTAGTACATTTTTAGAAAAACAATTTATAATGTGTAAGTATCGAATATAAGCACTCACTTGATCACGAGCGTGCCAGGAATAGGCGTCGCATTCACCCATCTGTTGTCGGCGTTTAGCACCTGCAAGGCATCAATACCAGGTTCTTGCCATAGAATCGTGAAACACTGCATGCTAGCTAAGAAAGATTGTCAACCTAGTGAATCATTAAAAATACCTGGAAGCTTTTAATCGGATGTTGCATAGTCTATTTAGTCAAATAAATGGCAGAACAAATATGAAAACATACTCGGTATGCGCTCCAATTCCGAGAACTTTATCGTTGTAAGGTCCATGTTGTGGAGGATAGTGAAGAATACGCATAATGGAAGCAGATTCTCTGGTCTTGTCAAGGTGAGTCTGAGTAAGAATCAAGAAATAAGACGAATGCATGTACCTTATCCTCGAAAAAGTCTTCTGGAAGGTCTAGGGCTATGGCAAAGAGAGGAAATAGCCTCCTTCCAAAGCTCACGGCAGCGTCGCTACGGACGATAAATAATGTTCGTGATGTTAGATAAAGTAATCACATACTAATAATTCAGAACACGTTCTTTGAATTCGGGAATGAAAGGGGTTGGCCAGACATTTTCCCCAGACATTGCACTCTGTTGAGAACTATTAGAGTTCTCGGGCCCAATGTCAAATCCCTCATGAAAATCGCCGTTATTCTCGGGGTCATTATTTTTGCTCAGAAGAGCGGCATAACCTCTGACAGTTGTCGAGTTTCGACTATCATACTGAAAAGTGGGAATAAAGTATATATTAGAAGATAGGAGATAGGCTCTTTGACGCCTACTTTGAGCTTCGTCTCTGTTGGTAGGGCGAAGAATTTCTTTCCCGCATCGATGGCTTCTGTTATTTTCTCTTCCGCGATGCCATGGTTTTTGACTAACTAGGCGTTGACTGCCATCTTCCTTAGAGATTTGCGATGCACTTGCCATAGAAGAAACCAATATTTATGCAAGCATCCCTGACTTCTCTGGCAAGTTGCTGGCGAATGAGAGGATCATCGTTGGTCACTTCCTGCATATCGCTGCAGAACAGGGCAAATCAGAATGAGAAGGTACAATTTATTCCGCTTATTCTCACATGATAGGAATGTTCTTAAAACCGTGGCCTCCAAGACTTGCAGCTTGGAAGACAGTATGGATTGTTCGCGTTTGAGTAGAGCTCATAGTCCGTGCTCGTGAGAGATAAGCGACTAGTAACCTATAGCTCCGTTGATGTTATAGGTGCCAAGTCGATTAATGTTCCGTGTCGGAAGGCTTGGAAGCACATTAAAAACCAGCCATTCGCTCCTCAAAGATGTTGACTGATATCCACGAACAGAGAATATGTAGCCCACGCCTTCGCAATCGAAGAAGGAAGGCCAGCCTGAGAAGCTGCCAAGTGTAGAATCACATTTATTTTTGTTAGGATGTTCCGGGAACATTGGATATAGGAACAAAGCTTCAGGACAAGTGCAGGCATCCATCAGGAAAAACATTTACTATACTAGAAGTGATGAATGATGTCTAGTACTCTTAAGCAGACAAGTTGGTAGAGTAGCAAAAGCTATAGATTATGGGCCAGAGGCCCCAGTCTTATATACTGTACAGAATGTATAGCATACCATAGTAAGTAAGTGAGCATATGGTGCATATAGTCATGTGAGTAAACAAGTGAAGTCATAGTGTAAACATATGGTGGGAAAGTAATATCTTAATTAGTACTCCATTGTACTCCATAGTCCCCACCAACACCTATGGAAACTAATGAGTCTATGTGGTCTATATAGACCACATAGTTTCTATAGTAGTGCAGGGAACTAGTATAGTGCATTACATCTTGGGAAAGAGATGATCCTACTGCTACATATATGCATGCAATTCATGAGTAATTGCACTGATTTTAAGTATATGGACACAATAAATTAAATTACACCATAGGAATGTAAAATAATACAAGTAATAGCCAAAAAGAGAAACCCGCCCACTGACCAAAACTCGAAAATGGTGTGGTGGTATCTTCCCACAGCTCAAGCTAAGCATGTAAGAACTTGGATATGACAAGTAATACTATGTACATAAGTACATGTTCTGTATTGTGTGGTTGCTTGATTACTTTGTGATGAAACATATATAGTGTAGAATGTGCATATATGCATAGTTAATAGTTTTAGATTTTCCATTTGAAACTATGGAAACTATATTAGACTGTATAGTGTACTGTATGGTTCTCTGGCATGCAACTATATAGTCTCACTAAAAGGGGACTAATGAAGGCAACTATGGAACTATGCAAACTAGCTAGTGCTATATAGATGTTGAAATATTTCCTGATGTCCTTCATGTTAGATTTGACTTTTTTTTTCGAACAATGCTGAAGAAGATCTCAAAGTCTGCTCCAATAAATATTGCCAAACATGAGTGGATGACTTGAAGTTTTCAGTTCTGGACATCATCATGAATGGATGTCAGAACCCANTTTTTTAAAAGCAAAAACTAGATAGACAGATATAGATAATCACATTGCTTATAAAATCAAACCAAGAAGTCGATGAGAGTCGGTCAATTATATATATTCAGATATTTTCCCCCAACATTAAAATAATACATGTAATCTCAGGACTAGAATATTAATGTTCAGAAAGTATAAGATCTCACATACACGTACTACGGTCCGTCGATCTTCAAGCTCAGATCACAATAACAAAAATGCCTCCGATCCAACCTCTATTGCCAACTTCACCTCTTACCCACTACAATTGGAAGCCATAAACAGCATAATCTCACTGATTGCCATTTTTGAAGTGAAGCGCTCGTAGTCGTTATACTAAAGAAGTGGCACTGAATTTTATGGTCATGCAAATTCTCGACTAACAATTCTGTGCATCTCAAGGCACAATGACATGCTGGCAACCTGCCTATCATATAGCAAAGACAGATGAGTCAAAAACTGCAAAGCTCTGAGTTGGTGATAGAGGGAATCGTATGACCGAATGGATAACCATCAATTGACTATAGACAATAAGAATTCCCTAGTAAGATACAGCTTCGTGAATTTATTTTCTCATAACTTATTGAGATCCTCTGTAAAGATAATCAGATCGTTCCATAAGCATACACCGATTAACACCCTTTCATTATTTGCCATAAGTAACCTCGAGCCTAGCCTTAACATGTTCACCAGCGGTGATGACCTCATATTTTGGCGGCCTCTCGGCGGAGATACAACTCGGAATTGCCTAAGAATTTTGAAGTTGGAATATCCGTTCTCTGGATGTGAAGGTGCCTACCTTGAGTTCGACGTTGTAGTCCACGCCAAAGAACAGTGGCATCGAGTATCGCTCAACGCCCGTTCGATTGATAGCTCGGTGGACGGTCGATTTGAATACGTCATCTAGAACAGATTCAAACACCTTGCGATGCGTTAATACGGGGAAATAAACCCACTTGTCCACCTCGCGAGCTGGTCGCCAATGCTAACTCATGATAGATATTCAGCAACGTGGTCACCAACTGAATAAGTCTTGGGTGAAAATGCTCTTACTTTATAACAAGCGTACCAGGGATAGGTGTTGCTTTCACCCATTCATTTTTGGCATTCAGAACCTGCAATGCATCGATATTTGGCTCTTGCCACAGAATTGTGAAGCACTGCCAGTGTATGCCAGCTAAGGAGATCTCCAACCCAGAGAATAGCTGAGAAATACCTCGAAACTTCATATGTTTGTTAGAGTTTGATACAATTTCTATAGTAAACTTGATATGAGGACATACTCAGTATGAGCTCCGATACCGAGGACTCTGTCATCGTGAGGACCGGTTTGCGGAGGATAGTGAAGAACACGCATTATAGCGGCGGTTTCTTGGGTCTTATTGAAGAAAACATGAGCCTATGAATCACGAGGTAGGTAGGAGTCAAGTACCTTATCATCAAAAAAGTCTTCCGGAAGATCGAGGGCTATGGCAAAGAGCGGAAACAATGTCCTCCCAAAGCTCACAGCGGCATCGCTGTACGCAATAAGTAGAAGCTCGTGATTTTTTTCAATACCTCACTTACTAATAGCTCAAGACACGCTCTCTAAAATTAGGAGCTACGGCAGTCGGCCAGACATTCGCTCCAGACATTGCGCTCTTCTTAGAGCTATGTGAATTTTCGGGGCCGATATCGAACCCTTCATGAAGATCGCCTCTGTTCTCAGGGTCATTATTCCCGCTAAGAAGACCGCCATAGCCCTTGAAATTTGGGGATTTTCGACTATCGTACTAGCAAAACGTCATAAAATTGATTATTAAATTGATTTCTGTATCTCATACCTCGAATTTCGTCTCCGTAGGCAGCGCGAAGAATTTCTTTCCTTCTTCAATGGCTCCCAGGATTGTTTCCTCCGGGATACCGTGATTCTTGACTGCCCGATGGTTAATTATCGTCTCCCTTTATAGTTTACAATGTACATGCCATAGAAGAATCCGACATTGATACAAGCATCCCTGATTTCCCTAGCGAGCTGTTGCCGGACTGAAGGATCAGTGCTAGTTGCTTCCTGCATGTCACTAATAAATGATTAGAGTAAGAAGGGACTGCCCAGTGTGCGTACACTCACATAACCGGAATATTTTTAAATCCATAATCTGCAAGACTTGCAGCTTGGAGGACTGTCTCGACTGTCATTTTGTAAGAAGTTAAGTTAAGAGATAAGCAGCCCGACAGGGAAATTTCGTCGATGGCTCAAGTATTCCCACGGCCTTAATCTCCTGCACTAATATTTATGATCTATCCACTTATTATGCTTATTATTATGAGCTCGAGTTCGTCTGGATTTTGATCTCATAAAGCTCCATCTCTCGTTTTTATGTAACTGATATTGTCGAAAACACTACGAGGACAATGAAGTCGCTGATTCTAGAGACGTGGCTGTGCTGTGCCGATATCGCTGTGATGCTCAGTCCCATTTTAATTTTTACACACACCATCCTTTGCAGTTGGAAAACCCACAGTGCGCAGTCATGTATTGGCGCAGTACATTACGGTATCATATTTGGACAATTCGTAGTACATACAGTTATACTATCACTGCGGGCGAACGGGCATGCATGTGCATTGGCACCAAACTTCTGCACACACTCCCAGAAGCTGAAGATATGACTTGGTTCGACGCAAAAAAAAATGACTAGGACGACGCCCGTTCTGATCGCGTGGTCGCAGGCCTGCCAGGCTATATAATGATCCATAGATAGCAGGCAGGCAAGGTCAGAACAAACCCAGTAAGCCTGAGAGACATCTGACTCGACGAGAATCGATCACCACGGAAGGTCGAAGACACCGCGCACGTAGCATTAGCAAAAAAAAAAAAAAAAAAACAAAAAAAGGCAACACCGAAAACAATCCTGCATCCGTGTACGTCCCCTCCAGGCCCAATTGCATCACACTAGATCTCTGAAGGACTTGAATGTGATTCAGTCCAGTTCCCGTGCCTTCGTCGATAGCTGAATCAGACGCACCGAGGACTGTCAAACGACCGATGCTACTCGAGACATTAAAAAGCATGTTCCACTTTCGCTCTAAGCGATCCAAGGGGGACGAGTTGAAGAAGGAGAACGTGCGTAAGCCGCTAGCTGTTCAGGTCAAGGGTTCAGAGACAAACTGAAGGTGTCTGGACCCGTAGATACCGAAGAAACCTATGCCAGCGACCGTGCTCGACAAACGATACACAGAAGCGCAATCGAAGTACGGTGCTGGTTGGGCGATGCCGTCTCATCTGTCGCGTTAAGCAGGTCGCGGGGTAGTTTGTCAGCTGCTGATCATGTGACAAATGTTAGATCTGTCAGGCCTTTACGAAGAGATCCTAGTCATGTCTGTCTGAACATCGGAATACGAGAGAGAAATATACGGCAAACGTCGGTTTTGTTGTGCATTTCGCAGGTCAAAGCCTACTCACCAGAAAATGCGTGAACAAATGGTACAATCAAGATCAAAGCGACGAGCAACGAGCAACGAGAAATGCCGAGTATTGACGGACGAAGATGAATGTCTAGCTCAACAGAATGCCGTATCGTGCGTTAGGAGAACGTGCTAATCAATGAATTCAAGGAATTGAAAGACTAGAAAGACTCAGCATGTCTCATAAATGTCCAACGAGCAATTTATCTGCCGCATTATAATGTATCGCATAAACGTCGTTTATCTCAACCAGTGATAAAAAAGTAATATCATTTACACTTCAAAAAATCTGATATCAAATGGTGAACTCACGGCTCGACTTCCCCGAGTACTGCCGAACGAACAACGCCGACTTCACAACAACGTCAATGTGGGATTTCTTTTTTCTCGTCTTCCCTACCTTCGAAGTCAAAGTCTTCCTTGTTCCAAAAAGGAACGCACCTGTGCCAACCACCTATCAATACGTTCTCTCATTCGACCATCATCCGCTCCGTATGAAGACCTTCGCCATACGCCATGCTCTCGAATATGACTTGTCTCCAGATGGTTACAACAAGCTCGACAGCTTCCTCTTCCAAGACCTTTTTAAAACATCATGAGAACTCTCAATTCAATAGCGGGCTTAGACAATAACGTACAGGTTCGAGGCCTTCGACGAGCTTCTGAGGACCTTTGTGGTCTTTGAGATGCTCTACGCTAAACATGACTAAATCGTCGTCTTCGAGTTCGCCTAAGTACTTCGTCATATGGCGCTTGATCAATGGCTCGAGTTTCCGGTCAATTAATTGCTAAATAGCAACGTCAGCACCTCCACAGCGATATAAACAATATATGCACAACTTACATCTGTAAGCCCGTCCCATCGGACCTTCGCCTTAAAGAGTGTTTCCCTGTCTTTCGGAACGTTTTCTCGGATCTTCTCTAGGCGCTCCTTCGCCTTCCCGCCCTCCGCAACACTGAAATCGAGCTTGACAAGAGGCACTTTACGCTTCTTGAAGCCTTCCTCCTCCTCGTCTTGTGCGAACGCTGCAGCGGCGGCCTTCGTTTCTGTCGTCGGTTCTGGCTTCTGCGCAGCAGCTTGTAACGACACGTTGAGCTTGACCGGTGCGCCGTCATCGAGAAGCATGCCCGCCTTGCGCTGCTCGTCCGCGAGCGCCTGCATCTCGTCCATCTGCCGCGCAAGGAATGCTTCTGACTCGCGCCGCAGGTTGTCCGCCTCCTTCTCCTCATATACGCGCGACTCCTCGTCCGCTGCCTCCTCGGCTGCGAGTCGCCGTGCGCGCGTACTCCTCCACCGTGCTCGGTCGGTGTAAAAGAGCTCGTCACTTTCGTCATCGTCCCATATATGCAGACGGGACTTCATCTCGACCTTGTCTCGCTCCTCCGCCTCCTTCACTGCTCGCTGACGTGCAATCGAACGCTCTAGAGCGTTGATACGCGTCCGTTCTCGTGGCTCGTATCGGCGCTCACGCTACAGATGATCAGCACCCTTGACGATAAGAGTACACTCAAATACTCACATCTCTAAAGGAGTTCTCCTCATCTCTCCGTCTCGCATCCCTCCGATCATCCTCAAGCTCCTCGTCCGTCTTCTGTATGCGACTCGCCAAGCTCCCACTCTCTCCTCCTCCCTCCTTCACGAACCCGACCGGCTTGCTGTAGCCCTGCGCACCCCGCCCATAGCCCTGCTGTGGAGGTGAATGCGGCGCTCCCTGCGGTCTGCCCCACTCCCGCTGCTTCGGGCCCGACGGCGCAGAGCTCGGAGCCGGCACCTCCTTCATTTTCTCGCGCTCCCGCTTCGCCGCGCGCTCCCGGAAAAGGGCAATCTCAGAGATAACAAGCCCGCGCTGGGTTTCCGGCAGATCTGCTTCCTGGAGGTCATGGAGATGAGGCGGAACGACGTATCTTTCTTTATCAAGGTTGCCGTTGTGAGCGGCGGCGTCGGATTGCTGTTTGATGTTCGTTAGAAGTACATCTATGTCGGCCTTGGACTTGTTCAATTGGGCATCATCTGACTACAAAAACAAACCCCCCCCCCTCCCGCTGAGATGTACTGCGATAGCATAGATAAGAGGAGAATACTTACATCAGTGCTCATGCGCGATGCAAAGTAGGCGTCAATTCTTCCTTTGTTAAGCTCATCAGGCCTCACCTGCAAAACAAAGAAAAATTNCCCCCCGGCGTAAAACTCAGACAAAAAGATCACAGAACATTATCGACGCACCAGTAATTTCTTGCTAACGGCACCATCCTCCATTCCGGGCAATTCAGCACCATCAAGCAACTTGACCGCTGCCAATGCACCTTCTGGCGTCTCGAACGTCGCGAACCCGAAGCCTTGGGGCTTATTGGCGGGTGTTATGAGGCGCTTGAACGACGTGAGGGGACCACATGCCTGTCTGGCGGTAAGCACCTGACCCAAAATGAATAAGAATAACAGTGAAGCTGTATACGCACAGAGAGCAGCTGATTAAGAAAGGCGTCTGTGATGCCCCCCGCTATCGAGCCGACGAATACGGTGATACCCTCCTGAGGAGGGCGTGCAGGAGGAGGTTGTTGTTGCTGCCTTTGAGCAAGAGTCATCATCGAGGGCCCTTGGCCGTACGAAGGCATGGGCGGACGTAGACCAAGACCAGGCCGATTCATATTTGGCATGCCATATCCCTGCANTTTTTTTTTTTTTTTTGTGTTTTGTGTTTTGTTTTCTGCGCTCCCTTCCGTTCAAGCCTGGAAAAGCGCAGTTGAGCGCGTCGAGGAAACGGAAGACAAGCCAAAATCAACAAACCTTCGAGGGCGNTTTTTTATTTGTCGACGATAGAAGTTGAAGTTGTTTGACGGGAAGAAACGAAGGAGAGTGCCTCAGTCCTCACAAGTGACTGCACTCCGTTTTCGGCAACACGGCATAGCCATAGGAGGAACAAATGCATCTCCCATTAATTTTTACGCTGGCAAAAAAAAAAAAAGAAGGCGCATTTCTCGGTAGGTTGAAAAGGCAATGAACTCGCCTTAGTTCTTTTTAAATTTAAAAACAAAATTCAAGTTCAAGTTTACGTTGCAATTTTCATTACAGTTTTAGCGACAACTTTTCAAGCGACGAAGCTCTCAGATGCTTATATGTAGGTATTACTATTTGATCTAAACCCCCCGGAATACAATTCATATACCCATTTTATCCAAAAAACCAGAGGCGACAGAGAAGAGCAAAAGCGGTACACAAGATAGAAAATAATAAAGCACAACACATTAGCTAGATATTCCATGCCACCGTTCCCCCCCCCCCCCCCCAAAAACAAACAAACAAACAAACAAACAAACAAACAAAAAACCCAAAGAAACGAAAGAAAATACCAGAATGTACTTTTTAAACACGGCTCTAATGATACACACGCGCAATTTCTCATCAAAATGGCAGCAAACCGAACTGTATGGCTGCCGCAAGGATGGTCGACCCCGCCACTGCGGCGACGCCCTCCCAGCCGGACGCACTAAACCGAGGTAGAGCGGCGCTCGCCTGGATGACATTGCCCATGGGCGTCGCGTCAGACCCGAAGATCTTGACGGACTTGACCTCGAAGTACGCGTTGTCGTAATTCGACGGCGAGCCCGTCACCCAGTCGACGTAACAGTCGCCCGGGCACGTCTCTGCGAACACGCTCGACAGGCCCGCGCTGAGAAAAAGATGGCGCGTTCAGTTCGTCCCGGTATTGTAGAAAGAAAAGGGGGGGGGGGGGGGGTAAACGGGTGGATAAAGAAGCTTACAGATCTCCGCAAAGCGTGATGTCGAAGACGAGGTTCTGGGGCCTGAAGAATGTGCTCATATCGCAACCAGCGTTCGGCCAGTTTGCGACTGGGATGCCCAAGGTACTGATATCGAAGCTAGTTACATTGGCCCCGGAAAGAGAAGATGGGATGGACGAGCGCTAAAAAAAAAAACAAAATCAGGACCGGTCGATTTTATCACACGAGAAAAGGCACAGGTACTCACATTGAAATGCCAAACTCTGAAGGACAGGATCCGTTATGCGTTAAAAGNAAAAAGAAGGGGAAAAAAAAATAAGTTTGAGCTCACGAGATGCCAGACGCGGCGTATTCCGTGACATAGATGCCTCCGCCTGCAAGGGCGAACGCTTCGCCGTACGAAGAATCATCAGGATCAGTAGTTTCACAGCCTTGGTTGCCGTTTAGCAAGTAGCTGCAGTCCGTCGAGTTTATGAGAGTGCTTGACTGAGTCTGGTTCACTTGAGTGCAGCCCTAGATATGCTGCTGTAAATAGACGATAACTCTCTAACGTATTCCACAGAGAGGCTTACAGGATTGGTGTGGAGAGTCATTCGGTTCAGCTTGACGTCATTGACGCCCTCAAACGTGTCTATCTCTCCCCCTGTCGGCCAGGCCGGCGCAACGGACCAGAACGCTGGCCAGGTAGAGCACTGGGGGACAGTTAAAATGGATGAATATGAGGCTCTACAAAGCGAGACATACTCCAAAAGGAACGTGCAGGAAATCTGCTATCCATACACTCCCGACGGTNAAAAAGGTTCTTGCTCGTAATGTGAATTGTGTCACGATTCTCTCCAAAGTTGAGCGTAGTTGAGTTGTCGACACGCATGATAGCGTTCCCAGCATCGTTAACGAAAGCAAGGTTGCTCTTTTGCGCGGTTGACTCGCTGACGAACCTATGAGANCCCCCGATATTAGCGAATATGTATGCTATAATACATATATGCTCACTGTGCGTTGCCATTTGTTAGGTTGTCAACTAATATAGCGCATCAGCATAGACGAAAGGTAGATAGTAGTCGATGTCAATTATCATACACACACACACCATTGTTGGCGAATATCCATCCGTCGAAAAATGAGTCTCCTGTATACTCCATTGCAAACCTGTACGTCGTGCCTGCAGCTATGCTTGGTATCATCGACAGCAGCATGGGGCCAAGAGAGAACATCGTCGACTTCATTATTAGAGGAATGCCGAGACGCCAAATGCGAACGAAGAGAGGTGTAATGGTAATGGTGGACAGAAGAGAGGAAAGCGAAGTATTAAAAATACATGAAAAAAAAAAAAGGAGCAAGATTATTCTTGCGACTGCCGCAGCGGCAGGAACCATCTTTATACAGGTTTAATTAAGTATAAGAAAACAGCAGGATATAATCGTATTAGTCAGCACCGAGGCTCGACTCCAACATCCGGATTGAATGAAAGACTTGTCTCGGAAGCCATGCACTGAGGTCTAGGCATATAGGCACGAACTGTCTTTTATTTTATTTTTCCAGGAACAGCCTGAGTCTGTTCCCGCTTTCACGCAATACTCAACTGCTGTCTCTCATTTCCTTCCTTTTCCCTCGTCTCTTTTTTTTATTAACGGCAGGCAGGGTTGTGTCTACGGTGACTTCATGGGGTCCCCTAGACAGGTGCCGAACTCGGGGAGTAAGAGCCCATCTCTTGATTTCGTTAAGCGTCAAGGCTCCAAGTCGACTTCAAGTTCAGACACTGGCACACGCACACACGTACCCAGCGCACCCTTGACCATAGTAGTACCTCCTTCCAGCGCGCCGGTTTGCTTCCGAAAGCGGCTAGGAAAGCCTTGAAACCCGCGAAGCTCTCTGGTGCCGAGCTCTCAGAGGAGTGCCCCAGCCGCTAACACTTCTCGGGCCAATATGCCATGTCGGCGCTTCTCATGTTAAGCACCGCAGTCGCACGCATGCGCTGGGAGCCGGTCGGTGCGCGCTAGAAAGGCGTATAAAGACACAGCTCGGATACAATCCTGCGAGGTGCGTTCTCAATATACAATTATGCCTACAGGCTGCGGCAGCTTCTGCATATTCTGTAAGCTCATGTGATTCACTTTCTACTCTTTGACTGCTATTCATATGTAATGCACACAATCTTGTTCTTATGAATTAAACAAAAAAAAATACCGCTCAATTGTGCAGAAGAGAATGGATGTTAATATACAAAGGTACATAATAGTAATTACCGTACTGTATTGGGTGAGTGAGCGGCGCGAGTAATGGATGCTTGGAGAAAATAAAAATGTTTTTTTTTAATGTGATGCAATCGATATCCGAATAACCCGTTCATATCTGCGCTCTAAGTCCCATTCTGATCTTCTTCGGCACACTGTAGATACCGCTCACAAAGTTCCAAATACACACGAAAGGCAGAGTAGGGAGCGCGAACAGATTATCAGGAGTGATGGAAGAGTCCATTGCAACCTCGACGCCCTCCTTCATGCTGAGAAGCTCTGGAGAACGGAACAGTTGATGTTTCTCGTTAAGAGTGTCATCGCTGTCCACGCCTTCACCACTTGTCGGGTGCAGTCGGGCACCAGGAAACAAAGGAGAGGAGTGTGGGTGCGGAGGGCGTGTAATGAGATGTAGTGTCCTGTCGTCTAGAGCGAAAAGCGTAGACAAGAAAGAAAGCACAGGCAGGCGACACGCAGCCTGCGGCGAAGCACTTGGTCTAGGCAGCGACGCAGCCTTTCTCTTCACCCCCGGAAAGCCGTCTGGCCCTTGTCCATCAATAGGCGACATGGGGGGAGCTCGCCCTCTGTCCGCGAATTTCGAATCGTCCGTCGACGTGAGTAAATGTGGGCGCAAGCGGCCGTCTTCCGAGCGGGCGGCGGAGCGCTCCCGACCTGCCGACGCGTGCGACGGCCTCTTCGAGTGCCTCAGCGCCGTCGTCGTCGCCCTCGCCCTCGCCCTCGCCCTCGTCGGACATCTCCCACACCTCGACGACGAGGGGCGAACGCAGGCTGGCGTCCGTGCTTGCGCTTGCGCTCGACCGCTCGACCGCGTCCCAGTCCGAGCCGCTGACACCACCGCCAATGCCGCTCGACCGCCAGCCCCGCGTCGGCGTCGACGCGGTCGTCGACGACGGAAAGCTCACGTCTGTCGGGATAGACAGCGGGCTTAAAGGGCTTCTCGAGCCGGGGCTTGGAAAGATGAAGATGGACTGCTCGAGGTCGCCCACGAGCTCGTTGTCTGCGTCCTGCAGATCTGTCTCTGCGAGAGACGAACGCGGTGAGAAGTACTGGTGTGCCATGATTATTTGCTGCCGAACAGAAACAGAACCTGTTTTTTTATAGACGTCAAGGCCGCTACGACCTTGCTTCGTGCAGGCGCACTGAAGTAGGTTGCACACCCCTCGTTTTGCATCATATCTGTATATGTACATATGCATTGGTAATTTGCATACAATGTATTTATTGCATACTATTAATTTATATCTAATGCTGTTTGCACCTCAGCAAAGAAAACTCAATAGATGGGCATTCACTCAGTCAATACCGGGGGAACTCGAAAACACACAAGCGATGACAAAAAAACAAAACTGGAATTCCGAATGGGGTAACGGTGCAATTGTTATGTGATCAAGCTGCACCAATATTAATATTAGTACTTTTGCAAACAGCACCATATATTTCATGGTTAGGATTAGAGCCTTAGAGAGGCCAAAAACAAAAACAGCCTTACGTAATCAAAAGATCTTTCTTTCTTCATAACATTTGACGAATGAAGGCCTCTTCATATGAAGAAAAAGGCTGAAGTTCGTCTTGCTTGAATTATCTTTTTTGAGACGGGTTAACACAAGTGATGTTCTTCAATCTTGAGGCAATTTTCTCTTCTTTTTCGTACGCTAATAGCTAAATGTTGGCATTTATTGGAAACAGAATAGGTGCCTATCGATAACTTGACGGTCGAACATTTGCACTAACAACCCTCTTTTTGATAGCATACTTCTCCCTATGGTCCGAAGAAGTATCTGTGATTTCACACTGACTTTAATTATGTCTATATTGAATATACGCTCAATCGAACAATGAATATGCGTCAGTCAACAGTAATTATTCTAATGAATTGTCTTTGACTAACTACTAAATCGCTATGAGGGCTCATGCACAATTATAGCTGTGCGAGTGACTAGTCTGATGTTACTGATGAGGTAAGTACCCTTCTACCTGTCTGCCTGTGATATCCTTTATTATCGACTGAGAGTGAGGGCCTTATACATGGGGGAAAACATGATCATCGGCTCCACCATTCTTCTACTCGCATTGGAGACAGCGGTCAAGACATGAGTGGGCATGCATTCAATCGTAAGGTATTATTTTAATAATGCACTTTTTCAGCTGTTCCCCACAATGGAACGTCTGTCAGAGGTATCCACGCTTCAGTCTGTCCCCCTCTATCCTTCATTCTTATATCATTGGGCGCAGCGTGTACAATGTTATTTGATCCTAGACTGTACGTTGCATACTTGTAGCTTCTTATAGCCCTGCATCATCTTACCAAATTTCAAAAACAAAATAAGCATTTCTGGCCATCTCTTTCGGCATGGCTGCCTCATATATACGATACATCCGTGATCATGCTCACATTGTATGCGTGCATGCCTCGCGTTAGACAGTCGATAGCTCAAGCCACATCGTACAAACCTTGATGAAAGACAGTCTGTTATATTATAGTGTCATTTGCAACATTGGCCATTATGATTGTTAAGGCAGGGGTAAGCGACTCATATTCTCACATTTATTTTACCTTTTTCTCGAATCTCCATTGGATGAAGAACTAATTCTGAATATTAGGATGCGATCAAGAACACCGCGGCTGAGTGAGTGACACTTTCTATGTTTTCCATCTTTGTCCTATAATAACACTCAAACATTAACGCCACAGATTACAGCAAATGTTCGTGGATTGGCCTCAGTGATTCACATCATTTCATCCAATCAAATCTTGCGGCCGGCTCTCATCAGCTTGAACTAGAACGAACACCTACTGTATGGAGGTTGGGGAGAGTCAGTTTTATCATGTAATTGAAAACCAATCAATATGGGTTATGAGAAATATAGGCCCTTGGTACCAGACTTCCTCCAAACAGACAAGGGAGGCTTACTATTGTTGGCCCAAGAGAATATTGAGGTGGGTCATTGTATTTGAGGTCAATAAAGTTTAAAAAAATACAGCACCCACTTCTGATGCTTGCCATCCTGAGCCACCCCATCTTAATCTTAATGTATACCCCCTTTAATTTATTCTAATTGGGTATGCATTATGCAATAAAATGTTTATACATTAACATATAGGGATCTACTGACTACCGAGTTGGTGGAAACCAAGATCTATACATGAGATGAGGATGATCGGAGGAGGGGTTATATTGTAGGAGGGATCCGACTGCAAGCACTTACCCTCTCTGGCTTTGAATGGACTTTATCCTTGACCTTTTCATAGTGTGCTGCGTGCATCTGCATTGACTTTGGAGAACTGCTTTATTCGCTGTAATTGTCTTTCTTCCAGATAAGTACATACTAAATGTGTCCGTCAAGTCCCTATTAATCCTAATATTTACAGACTTCTATACAAACCTAGGACCGCTTTTATTCCAGACTCAAACTGAAGAAATGCTCGCGAGGAGCTGACGAGCCTCACTAGTTATGAGCTCAAATGCCGCGTCTATGTGTTTTTCTTCCGTCCTCGCTGCACCCACGGCGAAACGGATGCACAAGATGTCGTTCAGATACGTCTTCGTGATCGCAATGTCCTTTCGGGCAGACAACCGAGTGTGAAGATCGAGCGTCAATTCGTTCTGAGAGACAGTCACCCCTTCGGGAGCGCGAACGCAGAAAACACTTAGGGAAAATGATGGCGCAGTCACGAGGGCGAGCTCCTTAGATGATCCGACGAGAGTCGCGAAGCGATCGTTGAGTCTGATACCCTGCAGGATGCGGCTTCAATGCGCGTCTATACCAACCACAAATTGTATTTTTTTTTTTCACCTTACGAATGTGCTCTCGGAAGCCTTCAGCGCCGTAACATCGCAGCACGAACCAGAGTTTCAAGGATCGGAATCGCCGGCTAAGACCCAAATGCCAGTTGCGGTAATCGATCACCGTCCCTTGAGAAATGTGACGAGTCAATGATTATCAACACTTTGTATTTGTCGTTTGCTTACCTTGCTCCCCCTCTTTTGTTTTCAGAAATTCGGGTGTGATGTCCAGCGCATCGATAAGACACTTGCGGTCTCGTACCCAAAGCGCAGAGCAGTCATGATTTACCAGACCCCACTGTTTCAAAGGCCAGCAAATGAGTACAAGCATTTAATTAAATCTTGAAGTACGAATGACTTACCTTGTGAAAGTTTGTGCAGAATGAGTCCGCGAAGCGATTGATTTCATCTAGGTGACAAATGTCTCTATGCTCCGGACATGAAAGGGCTACACCTGCCCAAGCTGCGTCGATATGTACCCAGAATGAAGGAAAATTGCGTGCTGTAAGTGATCCAGGGCGCGTCAGGGCAATTTATCCAACGGATGGAGATGAGCTCGATCCTACCGACGGTGAATATTTCAGGAATATTATCAATGGCACCCGATGACGTTGTCCCGACAGTCGCAACTGGTCGTTGAGGTGCATCAGGAACGTTCTCTTCCCCAGCCACAAAATAAACTCGACGTACTGAGTATGAAGGGATGTAGTCCAGCTTCCTTGTCCTCTTCATATGCCTGCTGCAAAGCGCATCCTCTTAAGGACAAGCCATCTTTTAAATGTACGTCGATCACTCTGACACGCAATCCCAAAATTAAAGCCGCCTTGACTCCAAGTGAATGTGTCTGTGTCGTTACGTATATAACAAGTTTATTGAGGTCGGTGCCCGGATATGTGCGTGTATATCGCGATCGGGCTGCAACGACCATAACAAGAGCCGATTCTGAGGCAGTCGTCTACGGAGGTGAGCATCGACATCAACTCGCATCAGAGAAAAGAAAACTGCTGAAATACCTGTATAACGCCTCCTCCTGTGTTGTTCTCGTTGTAGAATGCCTTATCGAGTCCGAAAAGTTTTGCTGACCAGTCCATGACAAGGGCCTCAAGCTCTGTGCTTGCTGGACTGCTGTCCCACTGAAAAGCGAGCTCAGCTGTTTTCAAATTGCGTGGTGTACAGAATAGACGCACATTGAATCCAGGATTGGAAATGCTGCTGGCAACAAGATCACCGAGAGTGGCTTCAAGGGTGCCAGGAGTTGGGAAGTATGCGAAGAAAGACGGATGTTGCCATATTGTCAAACCTAGGAATCATAGGTGCCAACGACTGAGTGTACTTGGAATTCAAGACGCAAACCAAAACGGACCTGGAATTATGTGTTTCTGGTAATCTTCAGTAATATCCTGGAAATGTTCACCATGTTCGGGAGCATGGTCTACAACTTATGAGTTTCTTTGCAGTATTCTGAGTATATCTTAGTCGGCATACCTGGCAGAGCTTTCCTCAGGTACCCTGGCTCAACCGCAGAGAAAACGTTGTGATTATGGAGGTTATAATGAAAATCGCATATTGAGTCTATAGCCTGGTAACCAGCCTTGCGGAAGCTTGTGTAGGAGTCCTCAGCGAGCGGTCCTTCATATGCTCGAGCGTTCTACGCACCTCTCAACGTCCATAGACATGTTGATGGATTTCAGTTTTTCGTTTTTGTGGGCAAACACTGGTGAACCAACTACCTCACTCTTTCTTCTTATAGAGATTCATGGAAGCTATATCTTATATCCGCCAAACAGGACAAGCCGTGTCGTCTCCACGAAATCCATAGTTTACGGGTATATCCCTTCCGAAATTCAGATAAATTCAGTCGTTCTCGTACCGAGGAGGCCGACGCAGCGGTAGTTTGTGGCCCCTATNGGGGGCCGAGCTACATAGCAGAAGATCCGTCATGAACGGAGTTCTGGAAGCCAGTGATACCGGTATGCTATTGCGGTATCTACATTTACTGTCAATCAATGGATCTGCAAGTAGCAGGCATTGTTCTAAAATGACCTCAGATAATGTCTATTGTACGTCATAAAGTTCAAAATTCACTCACTACTCATCAAACCCATATAATAGCTTCCTGATTTTTTAGGCAAAACTGAGACTTCTCCAGTATGATATACTGAAGCGAATTCGACGCAGGCGATAGTCCATCTGCGGAGACACATTCCAAAGGAACACAGTAAGACACACGCCATTGAAGGATTCAGTTTAAAAAACATGATACAATCTCTGCTTCCCATCGTAGCACATCTATGCATATTGCACTTGCTAAGGTCTGCCTTTGTGCATCATCGGAGAGTCGCAGGTTCCGCTCACAGAACCTATGGGGACAACGGCACTCGCACCGCAAGACGTTATACGGAGAACGTGTACGCGTCCAACTAAACTATAAATATGTCCTATGAGATTCGTTTCTAAAATAATGACATGATGCGTACTTGGTACCTTTGCTTGAATCCGCGGCTCGAAGCTCGGACCTTAAGAAGTTCGGCCTCGGAAGATGAGGTATCATGAATGCAAGAAGGCATTGACCGCTCAACCAGACGTCTCATAAGTTTACTCTAAGCTATGGGTACTTGCTTCCTATGATAAGNAAAAAAATTGCGACACACGGTCCTCGGTAGTTATCCCATTTTCCAAAAGTATATCTGCAAACGCGTCTGTTTTCGTCATCTCTAAACATGATTCTCACCATAGTGTTCGATCCTCGATCCTCTGTCCTATTTCAGCCCCATCTAGCATTGTTGCGGCCTTCGAAAGTTGGTTACGCATGGGCCTCGGTAGTTACCACCCTTTGACAAAAGCATTTTTGAAATGCCCTCGTTTCCGTGTCTAGACGCGATTCTCCCTTTGGTATTTGACTGCGACGAAACAAAACACGTAAAGTTCGTAAAAGCAAATAATAGCGAATTAGAGTCTGATAGCAGACGTCTTCCGCAGCTAGGGTATCATTTGCGAAGCTTCGATCCTCCTGGTCTATTTGCAGCCCCTCGGAGATTGGTTATATGGGCAAGATGTATTGACTGGGCTCTTCTTCTGGGATGACTTCCTCCTCTGTTGACCCGGCAGCTTCAGTGCCGTAATCTCCATGAGTTTATTAATGCTTTATTCGAGTGTGCCGGGGGGGACACTCATAAACGCGTGAAGTACAGGCGACATTTAAGACNAAAAAAACACGGAAATGGAAGGACGAGTACACGAGCTCGAAATTCAATGGTTTACTAGAATGAAGACTGTATGATATAAGTACTTGAGAACAGTCTTTCGTGCGATATTTTACCATGAAATCCGCACCTGCAAGCCTTCTGACTTGTGCAGTTACTTCTGATAAGTGCGGCTGTAAGTCGGGATTCCCGATACCAGATGTCTTCCAACACTCTGTCATGGAAGAAAGAGGAGAAAGAGGTCGAGGACCATGAGGCGTATTCCGAGTCCGCGGCACTTCGGCAATACGTCGGCAAGGTTACATAATCGAGGTGAACCTTAAGTCCGAAAGGGTCAGCCACATTCGTGTTTCCATCCGCACTCTGGCGATGGACGGACTACATCCTCAATCCCAATACTTTGCTTCATCGGCATCTGCCTTGTCGAAAAGGTCCATCCGACGTCGAGGTTTTTCTCCCAGAATCCCACAACTCGAAGAAGCAGCCTTTTATTCGCCATTCCCTCAGGATAATGGGAGCCTCTTGGTTCCCTCTATCAGAGTGGAGGATGCTGGTGATGGATCCCTACAGCCGCAGGTTCGTCTTGTTCAGAGTAATCCTTCGCCGTCACCGTTTTTGCCTTTTGTTCAGCAAAGTGCAACTCGGCGCGTCGAAGAGCATGAGGAGAATGTGTCTGTGTCAGAAATTGATCTCGATGCCGTCCCTCTTACACCTCGTCCGGACCCCATCGAACGGACGTCGACCATCTCTTCATGCGCGACTGGAGTTTCACAAATTTCCCGTCTCCCTAGTCCTGATTTCTCTGCACCTCGCTCGTATGCAAATGCCTTTGAATTCTTCTTCAATTCTTTCCAATATTCGAGGTCAAGGTTTACTCGGTCGGATACAATTGCATCGGATACACGTTCGTTTGAAACCGGGTGCCCTAAGTCAAGTAGTTTTTCTATTCAAGAAGCGACGTCTGCGCCCCTCGACNTTTTTTCGTACCATGCGGAGGTCTGCGATAGATCGCCTCAGGATGCCGTCTTTCATGAGTGCCCGTTATCCGACATTTAGTTCGCGGCCCCAACAGGATAGATCCCATTCTGCGTCCAGCTCTCTCAGCTTTTCCAGTGTTCAAAGCCATGGTTCTACAAAATCTACTGATTCTGGGCGTACANTTTTTACTTTCTAAGGTAGACACGACAGTCAAATTTACGCACAGATGGCCGAGGCCTCTGACCATCAAGAAAATTGGCCCAGAGAGTCTATGCACTAGTGATGCTGGAAACGCTAATTCTGGGGGCACTGTTTTGGACTCTTTCGATGTCGGTTTGGGCTTTGAGCGTCTAGGAACATGGTCAAACTACAAGTGGTGTCTTCTCTTTTCAATAATGTCTGTTCTTGGATACAGCGTAGCGGCGCTTGTATATTCAATTCTTGCGTGGTACCAGAGTGAGTTTTTATCAAGTTTTAGTTATAACCAGATGATACTTACATCAGAACAAGCCTGGGAACACGCAGATGTTATGCTTGTCGCTGATGCTGATGTCCTTGTTCTGATCACACTCTGCGCTTCGCTTCTGCTACTTGCTGCACTCGTCGGGCTCACAGGCACACTTCTGAACTCACGTCTGCTACTCGCTGTCTACGCCATCCTTCTCTGGCCCGCTCTCATATCTCTCCTCAGTGTCGGATATATTTCATACAAACGCGCCACCTTTGCGCTCGACCGCAAGCTCAATCTCGCATGGTCGCAGTGGTACACGGACCTTGAGCGCACAGTCATCCAGGACAGTCTGCGCTGCTGCGGGTTCACGGACCCGACGCACGAGGCGACGTTCAACACGCGCTGTTACCCGCGCACTCCGCGCCCNGGGGTGCAAGGGCCCCCTGTTACGTTTCGAGCGTGCGAACCTCAACACGCTCTGGCACGCGGCTTTCGCAACTACGCCGCTGCACATCCTCAACGTCGTAGCTTCTCTTCTATGTGCGAATAATGTCACACGCACGTTTGGGAAAGGTCTAACTCCGCGCCAGTACCGCCTGCGCGCAGAAGACGTACGTGCAAATGCGCACAGTCTGCTGGAGCATTTCGCGAAGGACGGAGCGGCGCGTATGCCACCGCCGATGGCACGCACAGAATACGGGCTAAGATATAACAGAGAAGACAGAGAGGGTACCCATGAGCGGGTAATATTGGCTGCGTCTTCACGTCCATCCTTGTCGAATTTCAGAAAGGGGTGCCCTTAGCAGAATTCGCCATCATGCCAGCGATATGTGTTATCTATGTTGATGTGTATTGAAATCCATTATTCTTTATACGCGACTTCAGATTATAAAATGATGGAATATCAAACTTCACCCTTTCTTTGTCGTCGGCGTCGGAGGATGCCGATACTTTCAAACTCAGTGACAAATCAGACGCAGTAGCAATCACGAAAGATCACATCACTGCGATCATTTCGAAACACTTTTCAAAGATCATGATTGCATTAAAATTCAAGTAAGAGGTACAAATGCATGACATTAGCCATAGTTGATCCCTCTTTTCCCTGATGCCCTCAAACATTATAATGAAGTCTCAAAGTAATCTTTGAAGCAATTATGCCAGTATGATTGCCACCTCTCATGAAGATAATAATATTTATGTTAGAAAACTGCATGCGACAGCTCAGGGCTTGACTCCACGTATCCGAAATAGCCCTCTGATGTCGTGGTTTTTGTTCACCGAAACATTACGGTGCTGAAGATGCACTGAGACTATGGTAATCATGACAAAACCTACATCAGACAATTAAACCACTGTGTCACAAACCCGGTGCTAAGTACAGGCATTATACTAAGGGTCTTGATAAACCTATCGGTTGAAGTTCGTACGTCTCTCGTCTGCATGACTCTGTTCGCTTTGGATCGTTCAATCCATCGATAGAGCTGCTCGCTTGGGATAGATGGATGAGGTGCTTTGCCTTTGGAAAATCGCTTTGAGTGGGAGATGCGCTGTTGTTTGTGCGCACCGGTGCCTCAACCTGCACATCATTGCGACGGAAATTTATATTAATCGATACACTGCGATTATGACTCGGAGGGTATAAGTATGTGTCTTGTTCCCGCTCCCCCGAGTCAACACGCGGGCCCATAATCTCACGGATGAGGTTTATAGTCATGCGACTCACTATCGTAACCTATTTGGACTCAGTAATTACATTGAAAAGTAATAAAGAAAGCATCGCCTTACCGTGAGGCTAAACATCGAGTCCAACAAACATTGGTCAATAAGTCGAAACTAAAACTGGAAGACGAGCAGAGATAATTTACAGTTGGTTGAGTCTGATAGTCGAAGCCCGAACGTCAGCTCAACCTTCTTATCAAATGGATTGGAAATCACTCACTGAGAAGTAACGTTTTTGATCCCTTCCTAAAATCAGGAAGTTGATATTAACGTTAGCTTTGACAGAGCGTAGCAGAATATTGCCACCTACCCGGGCTGTGAGTATCATGATAGCAAGAATTAAACTAGTAGTGAGTATGAAGCTGTATACAGAGCGCATGTAAGTTACGGTGCATACTACGAGGGCTGCATAACTGACCAGTAGTAAATGATCCCGTCTTTTACAATTACGCGGACGATGTGGCTTGCAGTCTTTCTCTTGACGGACACAATACATCGCCTGAGTATAAGTACCAGTATTACGGTATTATATAGAAGCGGAAGCCATGCGGTGAACGAGGCCCAAAAATAGCTACGACCGACAGACGAAAAGATTGAGTGATCAAGTGTTAGGCAAGTGTCAATTAAAACATACGGGCTCGGTTCAAATATCATCAAACAACCTGACGAACGGTTGAGGTATATTGAGTTGAGGCGTATACATTGGTAGGTGATATGTTTGTTCCTACCATGCACCTCGGGTATATGCTTAATAGCTGACAAAAGAGATATATGTTATTAGATGAACTGAATCTTCAGACGGGCAGCCCACCTTCTGCACTTGTCAAAAGCCAAGAATTTACACCGATGTCGAGTAGAAGGACGACAAACGCTATCCAAGTCACATTTGGATTGTCTGCGTAAAGCGCCCTCACCCTGTGTAATAACAGGGAAAAATGGAGGAACGTAAAAAAGAAAAATTAGACGCTTAATGAAAATAAATGTCGATGAAGCAGCCGCACCTGATAAACATCATAGCTTCCGTCGTTCCGGTGACTATCATGGCTGTTGCTCCCTCGTAACGATCGAATTTGTTGCATCTGGTATAGGCTTACATTTTAACGGATGCATATTATTTGTAATAAAACTGACTGACGTCTAGTTTAGATATAGTTACACGGTCAGAGATATCTTCGGATAATGATGAGATTTGGACGCACTGAAGTCTTCCAATGTGCCATATATGCTGTAGGATTAGGCACGTCAGCGTACTTTCTCCTGGACAGGGACACTATTTCATTACGTGCCAACTATATTTACAACGAAACTTAATGGCGTAAAATATCGAATCTGTAAAGTGTTAATCTCGGTTGAAGTGAAGGAGATTTAAAAGCTTTATTCGTACCAAGAAAAAAAAGGTACACAGCTATCATCCAAAGTCATGTAATTTGTATGAGTGAAGTAGAGTGAACGCAACTAACTTAAGCTCTTCCTACCGAACCAAATGAACCGAACCTGTAGTACATATTAAGTATGTTTCCTCAAAGATATATATAATGAATCTCACCTCGTCCCTAATCGTCAAAATATGGTCCCAAATCAGGATGGTAAATCCAATAAATGCGATGTACTGTAGATCCAAGTGCTTATAGTCAGGATATTTAGATGCTTCTGTGCCGGTAACGGCATCGCATAGTACGTAGTACGTACATTCGTCAATTTTCTGCTCGAAGTATGCGCGTACGAAAGACACTTGTCAATGATTCATCCTTAAAAAGAGAAAACTAGACTTATACTTACGCATCTTGCGCATCTTGAAAAACCCCCTCGTATTTTCCCACAAGGACTATGGATGTCATTTCCGAGTCGATATGCAGCTGAGCGTTCGCTGTCACCTCAAAGCATGCAGTGCAAGTTAGGAGCAGAATTAAAAGAATGGATGATGATAACGAGAGTATGAAGAGTGGAGAGAATTAAAATTACGAGCACAGATGAAGAAAAATGTGTAGATAGCGGAGTCGCGGACGACGCGGGGTCCATATCTCGTCTGCCTCTTGGTATATATAAAACGCGAAACGAGGGTTAAGCGATATTTAGACGATAATAAAAAGGCAGCTCCCCACAACATTTCGCGCTTAAAGTTTCGGCGATAATACAGTGATTATTTATCAGCCTTTAACTTCCTTACACGCTCCGCAGCGCTCAGAGTAATATGAAAGGCTCAACTTTCTTTTTCATCTTTTACTTCCTTCGTCTCTTTTCTGAGAATGGAGCCGCCACGAACTTGGCACGGCTGTCAGAAGCAGAGACCTGTCAAATTCTCAAAGAGCTTGGGCAGTCATGCAAATTGCACCAAGCGGTCGCATTCATTTCGATAAGCGGTATCACTTGGCAATACCTGTAGTCAAGACAAGCGAGACTAAAGGAATAATATATTTGTACTTCCCGTCAATGTCCGTAGATCATGAATTATCGGCGAATGTGTGGACACAGATTTGTCGAAGCGTTTCAGATTAGGCGATTAGACCAGACAACCGGAACGAGACCAAATAGATAAACAGATGATACATATTAAAAATCCATAAGAACATGCCTAATAATGTCCAAACCATGTCAGTCATGAATGCGTCTTAACTCCAGACAACAGTCGTCGTTCCTCAATAAAGAATCTATGAAAGTAAGCTGTGTTCAGCATGGCTGTGCAGAAGAAAACGGAAGGAACATCCACAACTTACAGCTAATAGAACCACGCATATAATGATAGCTACGACAACCATTAGACACGCCGCTCTTCGACCTGCCTTTCGCTGATATTTGGATGCAGTAGAGAGCTCTTGAGCTGCACCCGACGTATCTACAGCGATGGAGGACACGTTGGACTCGATATTATCTTCAAAGTCGAAAGGTGAGTCTTTTGTGCAAACATTCTACCACATAAAGTGTAACACACCGAGCATCCCACCCTGCTCATTGACTAATGTGCCAAGATCGCGAAAGATTTCCGACAATTCATGAATTCCACTTTCGATTTCCTGTATCTCTGCTTCACGTTCCTGGATCAATGATTCTTGGTATGCAAGTTCGTGAGGGGATAACTGTCTGATTAGCAAATCATGAGCTTCCGAATATTGCTGAGTCTGATCATCAGCACGCACTGTTGCATGACAAGTGCTTGCCGCTGTTCAGGCGAAGACCCAGGCTGGATGTCTGAGCTAGTAGTTTATAATTTCAATAGGTGGTATGCAGGACACGGACGGAATCGGACGTACGGTCCTGCGGCTAGGTCCTCATCGACCGCAATCTTAACGCCCTCCACCACCGATCTTTGACGTTCGGCGCTGACTTGTTGTGCTCTTTGGAATGCTACTAGCGACAGCTGGAAGTCATGGGACGTTTTCTGCAGAGCAGTCTTATGTTTTAGCTAGACGCGATCACGTTTCTAAGCAATTGACTGGTTCNAAAAAAAAAAGGCCTGAAGTGTCAGAAGCGCACCAAAGTGCTTTGCAGGGACGCAAGCTTCTTCAAGTCCTCCGAGCCGCGTTTTGCCATATCACGCGTAGTTTCCGTCAGGTTATGTCTACAAGGAAAAGCATAATGTCAGCCAGCAGCACACGTAGAAGACGAAACATGCTCACAGCGCCGTCCGGATAGAGCCTGAGTCGCGAGCCGTACCCAGTTGGTCAACGAGCTTCAGGATTCCCTGCACATTCGCATTGACCTTGAACACTTGCAAGGAGAGCGACTGCTGCAGGCTGACGAAGGCCTCCTCTTCGCGCGACTGCGGCACGGTCGACAGGGGGACATGCGGCGGTTGCGCCAGACCCGTCTCGATGTCTTGAAAGCTCATTGTTTCTGTTGTATACTTGTAGCCAGTGTCGCAAAGCTTTGGTTGGCAAGAAAACACACAGAGTGCGCGGACTCGTCGCTGCGGAGCACGTTGAACAGTGGTGAGGCGAGTACGCACGTCCTATTTTGCCACAAGGTTTCAACCCAGGCTCGGCAACGGCCCGTTCCGGCACGGATAATACCGCAATTCTCATGCAACTATCATGTATTGTATTGAACAAAGGTAATATTAATACCTCAAAAATAATAGAAGGTAGTCCTAGCCTACAAATACTCAGAGTTAAGTTAAAGAAACCCCCTCTGGCTCGAACAAAGGGTCTCCTAGGCCAATCACATTATGCGAATATCGGTTGAAAACCTTTCACCAAAAACTGCTTTTAATAAACCCCCTGCACGTTTTCTAAGTTTGAACTGGTCGGCAAAAGGTATGTAGTCATCCGGGAGGTCACTGATCAGTTTTAGATACTCCGCCACGTTTGTAACCTAGACAAAATAGAACCAATCAGTCAAGCTAGGATCCATAGATACAGAGATGAAATCCAGAAGGAAGAGACACTCACAAGTGTCACCAACACTGCCTCCCCTGGCAGTGCTTGCACCATATCTTCGATTGAAGCAATCGCATTGTCAATTGCCACAAGGTCGTTTATTGTAATATCGCTCTTGCCTGCGACGAGCTTGCGAAACACCTTTTTCCAGTGCTCTGGGTTGTGCCATCTGACCTGGGTGGCTGGTCTCGAAAAGAGCGCAGGTACAATGCGTTCCATGATAGTCACTGGTATGTCATCACGTGGAGTCGAGTCTGACGGCTCCGCCTCCGCCTCGGGTGTCCCAGAGGGAGATGTAGAGGAAGACCCAGAAGCTCCGAGTTCGTTGGGAACATGTTTGAGAGGACCGACAGCTTCGGTTATTTCAGGAACGGGTACATTGAGTGGATTGTCTTCATACGATGCTGCGTCGGTCGAACTGACAATTACAGGCGTGTCTAGCAGGGGCGCCTTATCTGCAGAGAATACAACAGACTCTGGTGGAGTGGTGGGTGGAACACTCATAGACACATCGGTAGGAGAGTCTTCCATATCACTGACACTTTCGTCCTCGTCCTCGTTTTCGCTCGACAGCATGAGCATGTCCTCCTTCACCTATTCGACTTTGGTTAGACAAGCACGGAGCACGGGATGAAGTGACAACTTGCCTTGAATGGCTTGCGCCCATTGCCCCGACGAACATCCCCCGGCCCGTACAGTTGCTCGAGTATCGCTGCGTAACGCTGTGCTCGCGTTCCCGAGCGCACAATGTGCGGCGGTCGTCCTGGAACACGGCTCAAGGTCTGCCAGTCCGACGGCGGCGCGCCCTGGCGCGTGACGTCAGACCCCGCCTTCTCATCAGCAGCCTTGAGTGCCTCTTTAAGGATACTCTGCTCGCGCCGACGATAATAGCGGCTCCTATGGACTGGCGGCAGGGGTGTGTATACGTGTAGTGTTAAACCGTCCCAGCTCTCGAGCTCTGTAACTGCTGCATTGACAACGGCATCAAGCTGTATTTGCTCAGCTGCAGCTTCTATGTGAGGTGAAACAATATCAACATCCATCGCATCCTCTTGCCATTTCGGGACATCCGCTTCTCGGGCCGGGCAGGGTGTCGGGCTTTTGCCTGGATTAAGCAAATTAATCGGCTCTGCGAAATTTTCCGCAGTGTCGACTGCGACTGGAGCGAGCAGGAGTTCGTCTGGTGTCGACTCATGTGTATCGACCGGAGCAGCACGTTTCTCAGGAATATAGACAGGGCCAGCAGAGACTTGTTGCTGAGCTGCAACTGAGTTATGAGCCTTCTTGAGCCTTCTATCAGGGGCTGTGTTATGTGAGAACTGCTGGAAAAGGGCAGCAGCTATGGCATTCTGCCCCTTGGCTAATGGTGCATATCTTGCTTGAGCAAGCTTGTTAGGGGATGTGTCGACTTTGCTGCTGGTGGCCGTTCGCGTTTTTTCGGAGGGAACCAAAATATATGGCTGAAGCTTGCGTCTTCTGGATGGAGATTGAGAGAATCTGGAGAAATATATGTTTATTAACAAGACATGCCATGAAGGAAAAAAGAATGAGACATACCTTTTTGAGGGTGGTGAACTACTTTGTTGATCATACTCTAAAGACTGATTAATGGGCAAATTTTCCTTGCTAAGTTTCTGAAGATGTAGAGGGGAAGCATTCAGGCTTTCTTTGGTTGTAAATGGCAAGATGCTATTCTGGGAATGGGGTGAGAACTGTTTGAAAGTAGGAAACTGGGTATAAGATCTTTTCCTGCTCAAGTCAGATTCCAGGCAGTCTATTGAAACCATTGGAGACAGATAGAGATTCCTAAGAAGAAGAAAAAGGATTCTGAAGACTTGACAAACAGCAGTTCAGGTGATGGTTGAGAGCAAGGAGGGCCACCTGATGTAATGTGAACAACCCTAAGGCCAAAAAGTGGTGGGGGCATTTGAAACTCCGTCCGGACCAAGCACAGCCACATCTGTGATGACACACCCTTTGAAGTACTTTTCTTTTTTTTTGTTTTGTTTTCCATCTTCCTTGATCTTTAATTCTGTGCACCTAATTTGAGTTTTTTTGGGGGTTGTTTTATTTGTTTCTATTCTGAAAAAGGGTCCTGTTAGCTTTTGTTTCGGTCTGTAAAGGGACTAACAAGCGCCCAACCGNAAAAAAGGGCATACAGATCGTACCTTTTCCCACGAGCCTGCTTTTGAAGCTAATCTAAACATTCCAGTTCAGTTGTTTCGCATCTTTCTGCCAAGAGAGTACAATAAAATTTCCTGTCTCTCCATACCATAGACACCTACCTGAATACACAAGTTACTCAGACTGATTACTCTGACAAAGATCTGGAGCATGTCCAAAATGATGAAACAAATCAGAAAAAGAAAAATCAAAATCCTTCTACTAGTATGAGCTATGGGGATTGAAGGAATCCTTTTTTTTTTTGGGACGCAGACTTGGAATTAGAGATGAAGCTTGTACATATTTCTCTTCCGCGCATACTATACTCGGCGGGTACATCGCTATACCAGATGGATTAACATCAATTTCGTCTCTTATCCCGGATTAATATTGTCTTGTCGGACGTTGTACGTTGGCAACTTGAACTTCCCCCCCCCCCCCCAATCGACCCCTGCGCCTGCTTCCCCCAATGTAATCTACAAACCCTGTGTGCGTCGGTCGCCAACGCAGATACCGATAATATATATTTACAGATAGACTCTACCTCATATTGTCATAGTACACAGCACCTCTCACATCCTGAATACTCCGAACCCTCTGTCCGACCCATCCCACGTCGTGCTCCTGCCTTCACCCCGCTCCCATCCATCTCTTCTCCTATTAGACAGGCCGAGTGCGAGGCCGAGCGTATCGCGTGTGTCTGCCGGGCGGATGATACCGTCGTCCCATAAACGCGCGGTAGAGTAGTACGCGCTCGACTGCGCCTCGATCTCGGCCGAGAGCGCGGAGTGTTGGCTTGGGTCTCTAAGTAAACCGCAAATGTGGGGTTTTTTAGAGGAGTAAGATAATGTCAGCATGAAACAAACAACCCTGGCATCAGGAAAGGACATGGCTGGGGAAAGGAGAACGCACTTGGAGACTGTTGTCATCACCTGCGAGAGCTGCTGTGAACCCATGACGGACACCTTCGCGTTCGGCCACATCCACAAGAAGCGGGGAGAATACTGGGAACAGAAGAAAACAAAATTAGGCAAAGGGAATAATGCGAAGTATTTCTTCAGTTGAGTTACGCACTGCTCGACCACACATCCCTATATTTACATACATTTTCGTGAGCCTCCATGCCAACGTCAAGATAAATTTAGCGCAAATTCAGGCGTACCGTAATTTCCTGCCCCGAAGCTCCCACCCACAACTACTGTGTATTTTGGGACATCAGCACATGCGACGGCGCGCACCATCTTTGCTCCATCCTTCGCAATCCCCCCTCGCTCCGCCTTCGATCCAACCATGTACCCTACAAGACGATGGCACACAGTCAACACGACGCTCGAAGAAGGAAGAGAAGNAAAAAAAGAGTCNGGGGGGAGAAGAATGAAACGATAACGACACCAGTAACGTTAACCAAAAACACGAGCGGGATCCCGCGCTGCGAGCACAGCTCGATGAAATGCGTCGCCTTGAGCGCTGACGGCGAGAACAGGATGCCGTTGTTCGCGACTATGCCGACGGGGTTGCCGTGGATCGCCGCGAAGCCCGTCACGAGCGTCGGCCCGTACTCGCGCTTGAACTCGCGGAAGCGCGAGCCGTCCACGATGCGCGCGATGACATCGCGCATGTCGAACATCTGGCGCACGTCCGTNCCCCACTATGCCGTGCAGCTCGTGCGCGGAGTAGAGAGGCGGGTTGGCCGGAAGAGGCGGCTTGACGTTTTGTTTTTGTCAGTAGTCATAATATTGAATCTAAGTCGTGAACAGTGCAAAGGGGAAATTACTCACGTCATCTGATAGTGACTCCCCGCCCAAGTCTGCTACGCATTCCCTTCCGCGGTGTAACCCCTCTTCATCGCTGCTTACTAGATAATCTACAACCCCGCTTTCGCGCGCGTGCATCTCCCCGCCGCCCAGAGTCTCTTCGTCTACCTCCTCCCCGGTCGCTGCGCGCACAAGCGGAGGACCCGCAAGGAAAATACGCCCCTGATTACGCACAATGATAGTCTGATCTGACATAGCGGGGACATACGCGCCGCCTGTTCGATCGCAACGAATTAAAAATTCTGAAGACCATTTATTTGGCTCGGTTGGTTAACAGTTAACGCACCGGCCACGCTGATACCATGAACGATTGATATTTGTGGAATTCGAAGTGCAGACATTTGAGCCTACGAGTACGAGCGAAATAACAGCTGCTTTTTGAATTGCACCTGTCGGGTTGTTAATAGAATTGACACTTACCATGTTGTAGAATATTCTCCCGAAGTGCTCCTTATCAGGAAAAACCTACACGAAAAATACAAGTAAGAGAGGAAAAGGAATCAGATGAAGGTTGCCCAGGCTGGCAAGAAGAGAAACCGTACATTCGCTTGGTGAGGCAGCGCGGCTCCGCCTGATTCAACTGCGTATATAGTGCAAATTAGTGACTGCTCTCAATCTCCATTTTCTCGGGATGCTAATAATTAGAGAGAGATAGGAAAGTCACAAAGATGAATTGGAGGCAAAGCTCATCCCTACTGCGCGCCACGTTTGCAAACAGTGTTCTTCGATGAGGATGAGGGCAAAACACGCGCCGCAGGCAATCTCTGCTAAAAGAATTGATAATAACAGCCAAAATCTTACCAAGATATACACAAGGGAGTCCATGCTCGCGTGCGATCTCTTGGGCACGGAGATGTTTCTTCACCTGTATCTCTGACCATTAATTCTCGCGTATTGCACTCAAGATGGATACTCTTACATACCGTCAGGGGATAGTACGAGCCTCCCTTCACCGTCGGATCGTTCACCACAATCATGCACTCTCGTCCTGCGACGCGTCCGATACCGGTGACCATACCCGCCCCTGGGATCCTGTCGGCCCCGTACACGTCGTGGGCAGCGAGAGGCGAGAGCTCAAGGAACGGCGACCCAGGATCAAGCAGAGCAGCAAGGCTGGAGATGTGTATACACCCCACACCACACCACACCACCAACATACGAATCGCCGCAATGAGCACTCTGAATACACACGCGCACGCAAGGAAGGAAGGTCATGCAGCGACTCACCGTTCCCGGGGCAGCATCTTGCCGCGCGCACGCATGCGCTCCGCCGCCTTCGCGCTGCCGCCCCNGGCGCGCGTCGGCGAGCTTCGCCTCGAGGTCCGCGACGAGCGCGTCCATTGCGTCCTTCTTCTGCGCATACTCGGGCGCCGCGGGCGAGACGCGCGAGGGCAGGACGTCCGCGCCCGGGCTGAAGTGCCCGGCGCGGGATACGGTGCGCTCTGCTCATGCCAGTACTAGCGCCGACAGCCCAGCGCCGCGCGCAGCTTGCTTCCCTCCCGTACATGCTGAATGCCCCGCCGAGACTCCTTGATAGCATTGCGTCGACCGTGTCGAATTGGTGGGCGCTGCAGCAGCGAGCAGCGAGCAGCGAGCGATATGAAGAGTACCCGTGCCCGTCGTTGAGACCGGCGTTCGGATCCAAAAAAGGAACCGTGCGGCTATTTCGGCGGCAACCGCTTTAGGAAACGATCGACACCGCATCGCCACTCGGAGCTTCAGTTCACAAGAAATTAAGTAATAATAATAATAATAATAACAAACATATTAATACCAATATAATATATCAATCATCGGTATCTCTGATACAACGCCGACTGACAATATTAATATCAATATCAATCCAAATCATAACCATTCGCAGCCTGCATCTCTCCGTCTGCAGTACCAGTGTCCGAAAATGAATCCCTCCGGGGCCAAAGTGCGAGGGATGTAATTTTAACACCGCAAAAAG
>SGPK01000214.1:0-39895 GCA_004802695.1 Phellinidium pouzarii
CTCGTGGATGGCAGAATGGGCGGGCGGGCGGRCAGACAACTTGGGTATGTCGGCGAAGATGATGCTGATGACTCTGTTTGTCCTGATAGATGCCGACCCACCTCTCCAAGACCCGTAAGCATCGCGGACACGTCTCTGCTGGTCACGGTCGCGTGGGCAAACACCGCAAGCATCCAGGAGGTCGTGGTCTTGCCGGTGGTCAGCATCACCACCGGTACGTTTCTCTCCATCTCTCATACACCTCATATATTACTACTTTCTCCTTCTCTTCTCTGTAAAACCGCTTATTCCAAGACTAACATTTTTACTCTCAGAACCAACTTCGATAAATACCATCCTGGTTACTTCGGTAAAGTTGGTATGCGCCACTACCACTTTACGCGCAACGCCCACTTGGAGCGTATTATCAACGTCGACAAACTTTGGACGCTTGTGCCTAAGGAGGAGAAGGAGGGAGTCAACGCAGATTCAGACATAGTACCTGTAATCGACACCCTTGGGGCAGGGTATACGAAGGTATTAGGGAATGGACTGTGAGTATTACTCTGACGGCAGGCTCATTATGTGTTTTACTAAATGAAGTTCAGTTTCCCCAAACTGCCGTGCATTGTAAAAGCACGCTTTGTATCTGCGCGCGCAGAGTGCGTACCCGTCCTACTTATCTGCACCGTATTCTCATGTGTTTCTCTCATCGTCTAGGGCGAAGATCAAGGAGGCTGGTGGTGTTGTCAAGCTTATCGCATAATTTGTTATATACGTACTGTCTGCATCTACTTTTCTCCGTTCATCATGAGTTATGGCCATGCTTCCACTTCATCTATGCATATGTATACATCTTAAGAAAAAGGTTCCAAGGATACTGTGCTCGAGAGGGTAATGAACAGCCATCCTGTAATGAACAAACTCGAAAGAAATGGAAATGTAAATCACATAGCTGAAGCATGGTATGTACATGCTGTACACCAAAAGTACCAGGTGCTCAACCATCTCTCTGGCATCTTCGTCTGCTTGAGCAGCTCATCTGCCACAGTCTGGAATGAGGTGGTGTCTTCATATGACATGTGGAGAGCTGTCCTTGCCAGGTTGAGTCTTTGCCATCACTCATTTAGGCGGCACATATATTATGGCTGCTAATATTTTATGGCAACGCTTCCAAATGCGGTATATAATTACAAAAGCATTATATGGATATTAGTCATTGACCCCCTCCGACCCGGTCAAAATCCAGGAATATTAATTCTATTGACCCCTCTGACCCGGATCGAGTCATAGGTCGAGTCGAAGGTTGGTCCCAACACTAGTACTGCTTGAGATACTCTCCTAGCATTCTGTTATTTTTTGAAGACTTCAAGGTAATATTGAGGTTGCAATCATTATGCTGTTTTGAGGCTGGAGCACCTCATACCACTGTCTCATGAAGTCCTAGCACTACTTTTTTCTCATTACCTGTGCTTTTATAGTTATTTCAGTGACTAATATTTTCATCTGAAGCTTTTTTTAGCAATATCTGAGAAGTGTTCAGTGGAAATATGCTTTGCACTACTGTGTTGGTCAAGATACAATCTAAAGTACAGTTTATATTGGGAGTTTCATTCATTTCTATCCTTTTTAAAATATAAGAGTACTAAGTTGTACTGTATTATATTATAAAATAATAATTTCCTGAGCTATAGCGTGCTTGTGAATTGTTTTCGGGGGGGAGGTGCTTGCATCCCACGGCTTGCAAGACGCGCGCGACAGTGCGTTCCCACGCCTGTTCATTTTCTATGTTTCTAGATCTGTGCTCTCTTCCTCCACAGTACATTTTAATTTATTAAACAAATATACTTCAAAGATATTTTGTCATAGAATTATAAACAAGATGCTAATGTATCCACAAATTTGAAAAAATTGTGAGTAGATGTGTGATCTGTTGTTTCCGGAAAGGATATATATATATGCCTTAAGTTGTTCATTAGTATGATCAAGCGACAGAATGCGTTTATTCTGAAACCAGATTGATTCAATTCATTTTTTTTGGTAGAGAGTAGGGACTGGCACGGACGCACGGTAATCCATCCGTGTGAATCCGTATCGGTATCACATATGATTAAATTAGAGTAAGTTTAGCAGGTGATAGTACCAGTGTATTTAAAAGTAACTAACTATGCTATTCTTTCATGTGACATTGTACAGAAACAGCAGTAAATATCATGATATCCATCCCAAGATCCCACAGTCATCTGAGCTTTATATGTTTGGGATGTCATGTTAACCTTGCAACGACCTTGACGAGACGACAAAACGACGGATGACCGTGTATCAGCAGCAGGCTTTACCGTGCCAGTCCCCGAGCAAGGAGAAACCCGTGTCAATAGGCTTTCTTACCTGCCTTTCCCCATATAGGCGTCGGGACCCCTCTGGTCTCCCTAAGGCTCTGCAGCGAATCTCCTATTTATCTCTCGCTTTGTTGAATTTCGAGCTCGCGTCCTCATTACCCCATTCGGAATTCCGTGTTTTTTGTCTTAAATAGTCGCTTGTATGTTTCGAACCCTCACGCGTTTCCCCCCACTACTCCCGAATACACGTCGACCTGTATTTCAACAAGCTTCGAAAAGTGTTGGCACTATGACTCAGAATAATGCTGGCAAGGTCTGGGTCATCACAGGTGTGTTACCCATTCATATATTGACTCGGATCTGTCTTGCCGCGTATACGAGAAGTTTATGTTTCTATTTTATTGACTTTGTAGGATCATCCTCAGGCCTCGGCCGCTTGTTTGCAGAGGTTGTTCTTGCTCAAGGGGATAGAGTCATTGCGACCGCTCGCAACATCGAAAGTCTGCGTGATCTCTTGCAATCTGAGTAAGCGTAATTTATCTCTTGAGGCGACGTTTTCCGGTAATAATAATAATAATATCATTAAATAATAGTACCAACTCGGAGCCCAGAATACACCTTTTGCAGCTCGATGTGACTTCCCCGTTCTCCACGCTGCAGGAGGCGGCAGCGGTAGCGGTAGATAAATGGGGTCGCATAGATGTGCTTGTTAACAACGCAGCTGCAGGGATGGCTGGAATCAGCGAAGAGGTCGGGTGGGTGTCTTTGTGATCTTACTTGATCTTACCTCGCGGCCTTCTAGCCAGACTGACTTCACGAACACATTCTGCGTTTGTTCTCATCAGAGTTGAAGGATACCAAAGGCAATTCGCAACCAACTTCTTCGGGGCGTTAAATGTAACATATGCTTTCCTACCGTATATGCGCTCGCAGAGATCGGGAACCATCGTCTTTATTGGTAGTCGCTCTAGTTGGCGGTCTGACGTGCCAGTGAGTTTTCTGTTTCATTTTCTTAACATTTTAAGTTCTTTCTACTTCACGGAAAAAAAAACTTGCGCGAGTCTACTCTCGAGTAGTCTCTTACCAAATATGAGCAAGCTCGTTAACTTGATCATGATGCTCTTTCTCTCAGATGCTAGGTGAGAAAGGGACGATCACAAATGTCCAAAGCAAACAACGTCGTTGATGGCTATTATCTTCTCTCCCCCCCTAGGAAGCTACTCATCTTCGAAGGCTGCTCTGACTGGTTAGCTTGCTTATCGAGGATCCAGTACCGTAACTATTCTCATGCATAACCCCGTTTGCTTCACATTACAGCTGCGGCAGAGGCTCTATCCGTAGAGGTTGCACCTCTTAACATCCGCGTGCTCAACGTCCTACCTGGCGGACTGCGCACGCCTAACTGGGACAACATGGTGCTCCTACCGACCGCACCCAGCGCACTTTTACCGATATCGCCCGTTGGTGCCAAAGGCGCCAACCAAGGCCAGTCCGACGTATCACCGGCAGCGAAGCCTGTCGACTCGGCGGCGGCGGACGCACGGTCCGTCCAACACGACTCCGAGCAGCATATTGCCGACTACGCCGAGCTGCGCGCACGCCGACTTGCCTGGATGTATGCTCAGACGGGTGCACAGCCCGGAGATCCTGGTAAGAGCGCACAAGCAATCGTGGACATCGTGAATTCAGCCGACGGCAGTGGTGAGGGGACACAGAAGCGTGGCTGGCCAGACCTGAACATGCTTGTTCTCGGGTCGGACGCAGAGGCGAACATTAGAGAGAAGTGTGCACGCGTACTCCAGAATTTGGACGATTGGGCAGATGTAGTGAAAAGCATTGATATAGATTAGAAATTGTGAGTACTTTGTAGGAAAATTGCGATGGTTAAAAAGGACATGCATCTGATACTACTTGTATGATTGTTACATAAGTTAATTAGAACATACCGGCAAACAATATTCAATTGTAACAATGTCAATGTTTGTTAATTGTATAGTTCGAAACAGAAATGTTATACACAAGATGCGACGTTGTTTGCCTAAATCTTTAAGCTTATGCCTTTTTAATAAGGGAATGTGAGCTGTGTCGCATAGCGTCTATTCCTGACGTCTTATATCCGGGGGAACTAAAGCCCATAGAATTGCCATGATGCAAAGCACCACGACTACACTGTTTTGTAGGGACGTCAACATAGAACCATGATGAAAGTACTAGTGTGCGACGTTGCAGACTCGTTACACCGAGTTTCGATGACATTAAACGGCAAGATCGCCGAACCGGTCTGTCCCCGCAATCCATCCGACCGCCCCCGAGAGGATCCAGTGTGAAATGATCTTACTCGCGCGGTTCATGATAATAGGGTAGATAGGACCCAAGAATAGCCCGACGAAAGCTACGGCAATGCCGTTACCGACAAGCGATGGCACGAACCATATGGTCATCTCAAGGCTAAAAAGAAAACATAGTAAATTAAATTTCATTATTAGGATTAGGAAAAGAGGACCGTACCCAACAGCTAGGAAGATATCTATCCATGTTATACGTCTCTCACCAACCTTGCTTGATTTTAGTTTCATAGCATACAGATTTAAAGATGTCATCTACCTTTCGATTAAGCCACAGAAGTACTAGTCGTCCAACGATCAACCCTAGAAAGAATACCCGCATTAACAAGCCTAGGAGAAATCTACGAGACAAAACTCACCAGCNAAAAAAACCTGAAGTCAAATAACCCGAGGACTCTCCACCTCCTCTCCTTTCCTTTACAAAGGTGACGATCCAACCTGTAATCACATCCAAAAGATATCAACTCNAAAAAAAGGTCTGCTTCAGTTGATGACATTTTTATAACTTGCCTCCAATGGTGACTTCTACTCCGACATACGCCAAGGTGAAAAATGCCAATAGATGAACAGCCTTAAGACGTAAGATCTGTCGATAGTGATTTTTGTGGGAGTCCGATTGCTCTCGGAGGTTCTGTCCTACTTTTTTTTTTTAGGAGCACAGCTAAAACGCAAGTGCTATTTACTAGATGTTTAAGTGTCCAAGGAAGTGTGCACGCACGTTCTAACCGCTGTAACCAGAACACGCAAACGAATGCAACAGTATTCACCACGCTGATGCCCATAGAAATAAAGAAGAACGCCGCCCATCTGTCCATCGGTACAAACTGAGTGGCAACGAGAGGAGAAACAAGAGCTCCTAATCCTGTACAGATGACGTCTCAGACATAATCAATGAAGATAACATTTTAGATGCTATAAGCCATAAATAGCGAGGCATACTCCCATCTTCGTCGCGCTGTCCTTGAGACTCGCGAGAAACATTATTGATTGCGCTGCCTAAACAAATTAGGGAAGGACCGTAAAACTTCGACATAAAGCTGCTGTACCTGGATTGATATTCCGAATCCAGGAAGGCAATATGCGACCGCTAACACAGGAAATGGTGGAGCAAGACCTTCGATGGCATAGCCAATTACCTGGCAGATGGCACCTTGCAAAGGATACTGCAAATGAGGCCAACCCGAAGATCAGATTATAAGACGACATGGACCTACCTAATACAAGAGACTTGAGGTTACAGGATTTACGTTAATAAGTTCAGCCTTTTTTTCAAGATAGAAGCGTACTTTTCGAAATCCTAACTTGCTCATAAGGTTAATATTTGCGAGAGAGCCGACAATATTGCCCTTTCGCGTGAATTAGCTTCCTGAGAAACCAGGTTGTGGATATCTTTGAAATATTTACGATGCTATTTGCAACGAAAACCAAAGAGACCTCCGTGAAACCGACCTTTATTCCACCAAGAAAAAACAAGACACAGACGGCATAGTCTAATTAATCGCCAAGCATAAGTTGTACACACATGATAATTTCTCTGCATTGCCGGTAGCATAGGTCCTGAGGTGCCATCGTTCCATCCCTGAAGGAACATTAAGAATGAGACAGCGGCGAAGCCTGCGAGTTCAAATGTCTTCTGCGCCTTCAATTTCGCTGCCGATGGTTCTGAGGGACTCGGTAGCGTCATCTAGGAATACTGACAGGGTTTGTCCTGTCTAAATTTTCCAGCTCTATAACCTCAGGCTCACGCAAGAAATCCGTTGGCACTCCGAGCCGTAAGTCAGAGACTTGCGTCACAATAGGTTCGGGAATGACTGGGGACGCGGTTGTATATATATCGGGGCGCGCTTCAAGATCAGAGTCTTCAGCCCCATAGCGTGAAGTAGAAGGTTCCAACGTAGAACACATTGAAAATGGACATTATAGCAGACTCGGACTTCATGAGAGGAGGCCAAGTCAGAAATTTGCTGGTAGAAGAGGAAAGCCGAATCGTAGGAATAGACGCAGACCGCAACTCAAACGTTCTTGAGCCACAAGAATATTAATTATGGCCTCAAAATAGTCTCCCAACAAACCAAGAAAGACCGTGGGATAAAGTGATGACGTCACTGCACTACTAGATTACATCATAAGAACATTACTGTCCGTCTAAAAATAACCGAAGGCTTGTCAGTGTCGTGTCGGACCCTGTTGCGAGAGCGAATTGCATACTGCTTAGGAGAGACAAATCCACGAAACTTATCCAAACATGGATAAAATAAGTAAATTAGCAGGAGCTTATAAGTAAGGGCTGCCATCGCCTTTAAATAGAAGGAAGTGGATCAGATTATTGACTGACTGAGGAAGCGGCGAAAGGTTATAGCGTAAACTTCTAGAGCTTGGCAAGGAGAAGACCAATGACGACGTAAATGATAGTCGCAGGCGGAGTGATAACGCAGTACGCCCAGAAGATCGTGCGGCTGATGAGCCGCTCAAATGCGTCGCCCGAGGCCGCTTGTGTGATCTGAAGAGTTTCGGGTTTATTAATCAACTACGCGCGAAACACAGGGGAAAAGCGTACTTGTGCGAGCGTAAGTGCAGGAGGGGAAGATATAAGTAAAACGTTCGCTAGGACAAAGACCGGGCTAAAGGAGTTTAGAAATTAGATAGTCGCGATCAGCGTAAGGGTTACATGTAACGCTTACTCGTCAAATACTTTCGGGATATCGTAACGAGCCCCGAGCGCCATCAGCGGGAGTAGCAGCAGCGGGGTCAACACCATGCGTGATAGCACCGCGATGACCACTGTACGTGTCTCACCAGGTCGCGGCGCAATTTTCTTATCTCCACTTTGTTTTACGCCCCTACCGTCGAGTCTGTACATCCGAAGCATACTGCGCACGCTGCCGACAAAAGATGTTGAGCGACTGCTTATCCGGTTCGTGTCATCAGCGGTGCTCCTGCTTCTGTCACCGTCTCTGTCGACATTATCGTCTCCATTGACCCTTACCCTCGGCAGGCTATTATCCTTCGGCGCAGTCGCATCATCCTCGGCAGGAGGAACATAGAAATATGCACCAAGGACGACAAGCGTGAGTGGAATGGAACAGTTTCCTGCCGCACTTAGCGAACCTTTTATCGGCTGAAGATGCTCATCAAGTATGTGCTGTAGTGGTTGGACAAGCGCTACAATTATAGAAGAGAAAGCAGCCCACAGAGGCACGGTCATGAACGAGTTGATTGTCCGAAGAGATTTCTTGAGGAAGTGAAAACAGCGGTGCGAAGATCGTCGCATAGTAGACTGCAAACGCGAAGAAATCGAAGTGGTTACATTTATCTGGGGCCGGCGAGCCGAGGTATTAGGAAGCAATAGGGGCTCGTCTGAATTTGAATCGTCATCAGAATCATAGTCTCCAGGATTGTAATGCGGCGCATGCGCTATCGATGAGGAACTTTGGAGAGTAACTGCGGAATGTGTCGGTGTGTTAGGAAAGGAGAAAAACACGTGTGGATCGACGCGAGGGCGTGCACGTAGTTTGTCATACTCATCACGAGAAGGCGAACCGTCTGCATCGGTGAAGACGACCGAGGAAGGTCTATTCCGGTCATGCAGAGTTCCAGTCGACTCTGTCCCTGGCACAGGTACGTTTTCGTATAGGTCTACAAGAAGCGAAATCTGATCGTTGGCTTCCGGATGCCTTTCGTGTTCCTGCGTCCCTTGTGGTTGCCCTTCCGTTTCTGATCCTTCGGGGTCTGCCTGCGAAAGAAGATGCACTCCATAGCTCCATCTTAAGACCATGCCAAGAGTGCTATATAACACAAGGTAAGAGAGAGCGCGTCCTAACATGGCAGTTTCTGTGTCGTCTTCATCCCACTTTAAACCAGGGACAGTAACAACCAGACTCTGCATGAGTGCAATAGGCAATGAGTTGGAGTTCATGAACATAGAAGCAGCGACGGCGAAGTTTCTATGAAATCAAATGTGATACAATCAATATCTCTTCATTTAGAGCGCTGATTAAAAGAGAATTAACCTTTGCGATCTTTTCAGTCGGAAGAGCCACCCTAAAGAGTATGATACACCCATGGAGATAATCGTGACAAGAACGAAGAATAGGGGAATTATCCATAGTTCGCGTAGTTTGGCTAGAGATAATGTTAGCAGAGCCTAAAAGGAATAGAAAGAAAGGGCTGAGACAGGTCAAGCGAAAAAAAAAATGGCGCGCCAATTTGATTCAGCCGAGAATGAAATATGATCATGAAGATTTAAAAAAAGCTTGTTCCGATATCCTCAAAGCCTAACTGCTACAATTCTACGCTCCTCGCTATAAGAGTAAAGTGGCGGAGGTTTCAATGGAGGCGAAGAGAAAGATAGCTTCATAAAAATAAAACTAGTCGTGCCTACTTACCAGGTGAAAGTGAGAATGCAACCTTGGAGAATAACAAGGATGGTGTGAACAGAGACACATTAAGTCGGTTCAATTGCTGTAGATAACGCCCGGTTAGATTAGAAACAAGTATCTTGCCTGTGAGATACATGTTGTCTCACTTTCTGTGTCTTTTTATCGAGGATGCCTTTGCAAGCAAGTAGATATCCGGCCAGACAGAGGAGAAAGACTTCGAGGATGGCCTTAGTTAAGTGGCGAGTAATTTAGCATCAAGTTTCGCAGTTGATCTGCATGTAGCATACCTCAAAAACAGTTTTGAGTAGCAAAACAATGGGCGCCATCAAGGCGGGAGATGAGGAGATGGCGGAGACTGCCAAGAGGTCCATTGGCAATGGCCCGGGCACCACGGTGAAGTCATGAATCACGTGACGTAGCATGTCTTTCCGGCTCCTCGGAGTCGGAGTCTGAAACCCAGTCTTTCTACCGAGTCCGAGTCAGTCCTCCGCTCTCTGAAATTTGGTCTACGATGTTTGGAAGATACTGAAGCAGGTCGATTTTGCACTCCTGAGTACCGAGTACCTGAACAAACTATATATCAGGATCAGGACCTTTAACACTAACCGATACCGGCCCGACATTAGAACTCGGAGCCTCGATAATATAATATTGTGTCCATTAACTTAATAGATGTTACGGTCCAATAAATGAACCAATCTCCTTGTTCTATGACATTATGTGGTACTATTTCTTGTTCAATTGAGTCATAAAAATTATTTCTTAACGCTTGATCGAAATGGACAAAGCGACCTAAAATCTGTTTGAAGTCCGATCAGCGGCAGCCACAATTCAATTAAGCCAAGTTTCTGTCGAATCTGGAATCTCTTTCAATGGGCTGCTGCGTAAATTTCCGAAACGTAGTTGTAATTTAATTGAATCATAAAGTGTATAACTACGCGTACATATTCTATGTTATATAGAGTAAACCATATAGTGTTACTATGTGTTTTAAGATGCCAGCTCGCTGGCTATGAGTAAATTACAAAGGATGTATTTCTATGGCACACACACACGCATGCAGAGGCCTAAGTGCTTTATGGTAAGTGATGGAAAGAGAGTAACGAGCGAAGGTAGGATAGCTTGAATGAACGTGGGTATGATTTGATGCTATACTACAGATGATGTTCTGACGTGTGCATGGTGTTTGCACGGGAAGAGCGGTTGCTCAATCGACCAACTCACCCAATGTCGGAGAAGTCGATGAAGGTAGTATGCAGACGCATTTAAAGTAATAAGAGGGGTGAGTCCCGAATCCTGCGTGTTCGGGGTGGCTCGTCTCTCGAGCGCCGGACGTTGCAAAGAGCGAATATGCCGACGATGCTCCTTGGATTTTAAAGCAAGGCAGGAAATTTTATGTGCGATGGAAAAAGAGAAGAGGCAACCGAAATGAATTCTACTATATTTGAGCGAGTATGAGCCCTATGAGGACATAGATGACCGTTGTGGGGGGAGTAACGATACAGTACGACCAAAAGACGGTTCGGCTAATAAGCTGCTCGAAGGCGTCGCCCGAGGTTGCTTGCGTCATCTGTCGAGAGGAGTGTACATTAAGTAAGGTTGTAAACACAAGTGATAACATATAATTAACGCACTTGTGCAAGAGTAAGAGCGGTAGGCGAAGATAACAACAAAACATTCGACACGATGAACACTGGACTATCGCCAATATGGGTAAACGCGATGGCCGACCAAAGAATTTTTTTAGAAACGTACTCTTTAAATAAAGGAGGTGCCTTATACTTCGCCCCTAGCAGTATCATTGTATCAATAGCATCGGGACGAGAATCATCCTCGTCGCCACTGCGATTACTACCGTGCACGTCTCACCAGGACGCGTCGGGGTCTTCTCACTCTTACTTCTCATTCGTGAACGAAGCTTGTTGTATGCCTTGCGTACGAAAGATCTCCAGCGCCCAATCGTAGAGGTATCACCGCCCAAGGGAATTGCTCTTTGAATCTCCTCCACCCGTTCACTATCACTAGCTGAAGGAGGAGTGTAGAAATAACCTCCGAGCACAATGAGCGTGAGAGGCACTGAGCATAGTCCCGCAATCTCTATTGCGTTTTTAAGCGGCGGTATTTCATTCTCTATTAAATGCTGTAGTGGCTCGACGAGTGCGACGATGAGCGAGAGAAGGGAAGCCCATAGCGGAGCGGTCATGAACGCAACAAAACCCAGCATTCCTGCTTTCAAGAATTGTAGGAAGCGAAGAGAGGCGCGGTGGAAATAGTGCAGACGGGGCGGTGTTGAAGAACTGAGGGGTTCGCCTTCCGATTCAGGGCCCAAGGATGGCGAAGATAGTGAAGGGTCTTTGGAGACTTCGTCCTTGTTAATTTGGTCAGTGGAAAGGATGGACAAACTCGGATAGAGCGTTTGCGGCAAATGTATCTCTAACGAACGGCGTGACTCAGACACAACATCGACGGTGGATATATGCGTGTCATCTTCATGACCGACGAGCGTTGTCGTAGTCGTCGTGGGGTAGCTCCCGATCGTATCAACATTCTTCAGCCTCTGATCTAAGTCACGGATAGACTCGGATACCGCATCGGTGAAGGACGCATCCTGCATCGGCGTCTGCTTCTCTTCGTCATGCACTTGCATCCCTATCCCTTGTTCTTCTGGAGCGTCGGGATCCGCCTTTGAGAGTAGACTCACACCATAGCTCCATCGAAGTACCATCCCCAACGTGCTAAATAAGACAAGATATGAAAGCGCACGGCCTAACATGGCACTTTTCGTATCATCATCTCCCCATTTGAGACCAGGTACTGTGGCGATTAAGCTCTGCATCAACGCGATTGGGAGTGAATTCGAGTTCATGAACATTGCAGCTGCGACAGCATAGTTCCTGACAATGTACAAACGTCAGATCCAGATCTGGGGGCTCATCAGCGAACATTTGACAGGAGTATGAACCTTTGTGATGCTTTCAGACAGAATAACCGTCCTAAGAGATTCGAAATGCTCCAAGAAACGCCTGAGACGAGAATGAAAAAAACTGGAACAACCCAGAGCTCACGAAGCTTTTCTAAAAAAGAAATGGTAAGCGTATTTAAAATGAGCGAGATAAGAACATTTCGAAAAAGCCAAACAAAGATATGGAACCGAAGAGAAGGATGCAAATAAGACTCACCGGGAGAGAGAGTGAAAGCAACCTTCGAAAATATGAGGGCGGGTGTGAAGAGCGCAACGTTAATGTAGTTTACTTGCTGCAGGGTGAGAAGGGTTAGGTCAGGACGGGTTCCTTCAGAATTAAACATGCAGAAAGCGTGCCTTTTGTGCCTTTTTGTCGAGGATGCCAGAGCGAGAAAGTAGATATCCAGCGAAAACGAGGAAGAAGACTTGTAATATAGCCTGACAGATAGCACGACAGTTAGATTATTGTCTTGTAACAATCTTACAAAGATATACCAAGAACACAGTCTTCAGAAGTGGCCCAATAGACGTCATGTTGGGCGAAGGGAATGTCGGGAGTGAGGAATCGCATCTTTCACCATGGCTATTTTATAAGTCTAAAGCTGCAAGGAATTTCCACTTACCCTCTTCTGTCTCTAAGCGATCGGATATTGTTTAAACGACCGCGGTTTTCGCGAAGCCGAGCACGCTAATATCCTTGGCGATCTCATGGAAGGGAAACTCCTCTCCAAAAATTGAGACATGCTATGATATTTTTATCATTATGTATCGTCAGGCAATGTGCATGGTTCCTACCAGTCAATCTTGTCTTTTTTATCTTTCTCTTGGCGCCATACCGTGGCGNAAAAAAGGCGATCACTGGGAATAAAATTTCACGTCGCAGTCCAAGCATTTTCGAAAACCGACGGAGCAATGGATTGTACAGACAGTCGCTGCAACAGCCAAGGATGGCGCTAGCAAACAACTCATTGGGAGGCAGTGTCCTCGGATTCAAAAAAAATGTCTCCGACATGATTTTATGTTGGACTGAGACTGAGACGGTCCTCGGACGCAACTAACTACTCATGCTCAAATGCCAAGTGTCAACTGGGACGGAAGTAATGCTAGAGTAAGACTGGGCTGTCTCATACTGCAGCATGCAAAAGAAAGACGCGCCCTTTATATTATAGTAGAGACACGAAGCGCTCCACCGCGGCTACAGGCCGCAAGACCGACGCGAGGAGGCACATCGCCAACATTTAGGGGCTCTTGACTTCAAATCCTATTCCTTTTCCGCAGTTCTTGGCGTCCTTCGCTGTCACGTTTAGATATGNTTTTTTCGTCGAAAAGGAGACAAAAGTTGATTATATAAACAAAACNAAAAAATGCAGAGGCTAACAAATGAAATGTTACCATACAGTCCTTTCATGACGCCCAGATTTGGCAGCCACCTTTCGCGACGACACCAGATTGGATTCAAGGGTCTCACAATTCGTCGAAGGTCTGGAAGGTGTGCACGCTGCCCCGTTTCAGTACCTTGAAGACGTGAATATTTCGCATGGAGATGAAAATCTTTTCAGTTAAGGAAGCGCAGCAGCAGAATTGATTTTATCATTAATCTTTTGAAGACTTCTATGCGGTGCCAGGCTCAACGGCGATATCTCAGACAAAGTGGCTCAGTTACATAATCTACTGATGAGTTGGCTCTCTCAGTACGCATCAGTATTTTGAGATGTTTCAACAGTACTTAATAAAAATGACAGAAAAAGAAAGGCACAAATACAGGATGCATAATGATACAGAACCCAGTAATATGATGCGCGAAAGAAAAATCTACACCTCCTCCTGCTGCATCTCCTTCTTGCCCTTCCCTGTTTTGTTGGGCAGGAGCTACGAAAATATGCGTCAGTTTCTGGATCAGATGGCATTGCATAACAAAGAGTACTTACTTCCGGATTGATAAAGGGCACAACACCACCCTGGGAGATGACGACCGATCCGAGAAGCCTGTTCAGCCTGGAACAAGAATTAGTAAACGAAAGTGGCTAAAGCGGCCATGGCATACTCTTCGTCGTTTCGGATGGCAAGTTGGAGATGACGGGGAACAATACGCTGCTTCTTGTTATCGCGGGCAGCATTACCAGCGAGCTCGAGAATCTCTGCAGCAAGGTATTCAAGGACTGCAGCAAGATACACTAGACAGATAGCTCAAGTCAGTCTACGCAAACGAAGAAATAAAGACTCAAAGCTCACCANGGGGCACCTGCACCAACGCGCTGTGCGTAGTTGCCACGCTTGAGGAGACGGTGGATACGCCCAACAGGGAACTGAAGACCCGCCTTCGCAGAACGCGACTGCGATTTGCCGTCACCGCCTGCCTTGCCTCCCGCGACCTTGCCAGCTTTTCCTTTGCCAGACATTGTTGAGTAAGTGTTAAGTGTGTAGAAGTGGTGTTGGTTGGTTGATAGGTTGATTTGAGTCGAGAGGCGACGATGAGGGTAGCAAGAGAGTTGAAAGCCGGTATGGGCGCGCGCGTTGGGCTTATATAGGAAAAGAGAACAAGAGACGTGGCTGTGCAGGAATATGTGGCTGAGATAACCACCTTTGGTTGTGTCACAGCGCGTAAGTCACGCGTCTTGGCCAAACATAGACAAAGCTATAGCTTGCTTAAGTATCGCGACCACAGTTCACAACCTCGTATCACGCTCTACGCATCCCCGTCAACGCTTCGCCAGCAAAACCAGCCACCCACCTACAACCACCATCAATCCAATACTCTGCAATGGCCCCAAAACCTGCCTCTACTGCCGGAAAGGCTCCTGCGTCCACTGCCTCCAAGGCGCCCGCTAAGACCACAGCTGCGAAGAAAACTGAGAAGAAGCCCAAGGCTACTACCGCAGAGGGAGGAAAGAAGACGAGGCGCAAGGTGCGCAAGGAGACATACTCCTCGTACATCTACAAGGGTGCGTGTTTTTTTAAAATTCATTCTTATCAAGCTAATGTAACTCGTATTTTTTATAGTCCTTAAGCAGGTTCACCCCGATACGGGTATCTCAAACAAAGCCATGGCTATCCTTAACTCCTTCGTCAATGATATCTTTGAACGGATCGCATCTGAAGCATCGAGTGCGTGTCTCTTTCTAGCTTGTGTAAATTTATTCCTGACATGCTTCCCATCAGAGCTTGCGTCGTACTCGAAGAAATCCACTATCTCTTCGCGGGAGATCCAGACGTCTGTCCGCCTTATCCTGCCCGGTGAACTCGCAAAGCATGCTATCTCAGAAGGAACGAAGTCAGTGACCAAGGTACGTCTTTATTTGTTTGATATCTATCTTTCACAGATCGCTGACGTCCGTTATTTTCTAGTTCTCGAGCGTAAATGCGAAGTAGAGCATATTTTTCCTCTTGGGACGTTGTATTACTATCTGTTTTGATGTAGTCTATTTTCCTATTTATCCTTTCATCTTGCCGATATGAAATATTGTAAACCTACATTGAGTATGCTGCAACTCTAAGCCGGTTATCATTCGGGTAATGTAGTTGATCACTTGCAAGTGCCTTTCCTCAAAATAATAGTTGTCCGGCTCTCCGTCTACGGCCTGTCCAAGGTACCGCAGCCAGCTTCAAGAATAGCGCTAGATTGCTAGAATAACAGAGCTCGTCTTCCGGAAGAGATCGGAATAAATTAACATCGGAAGAAGGAAGGCATTGAAACCTAGAAAGTCCCTGGCTGATTGTCTCATGCAGAGTTATAGGAAGAGAGAGGATCCAATCAAGAGAAATGCGTCTGCATTCCACTATTATTCTGAGAATTTTGAGCTTCGCTGCGCTGGCCAGGAAGCGTGAGTACTACACTGACCGAGTTATCCAGAATAGACACACCGGTCCTGTCCAACCGTTGACCGTCTGCCCGTTGTCTTTTGACACGTCTTCATGAGCGATATGAAATTCGAAAAATAGGAAGATAGAGTGAGAACAAGAGTCGCCTGTTATGAGACATGCCGAAGATCTTTGCAGGTCAAGAAGCTGAAAAATCAGAAGTGAAAGAAGAGAATATTAATACCGAGATATGAAACGGTTTATATAGATCACATGCAGCTAAACGCGTCTACACGTTGACTCCTACATTACCCCTCTGATTCTGCCAGCGAATTATCTATAGCGACTCTGCTAAGAAGCAGGATGCTGCGAATACCTACTTCGCCATTGCCTCGTGCTCGCGACGAGAGGTGTTCCCAAAGAGAGCTCATGTCCCCTGGCCTTGTTTATCCCGAGCTTCGTTTGTTCCACAGCATGCGGTCCGCCATCACGCGAGACAGCGACGTCCCCTTAACCCGCGCCCGCTCAACGATACTGCGCTTATGCGTCCGAGTGTTCTCTTTTTCTCTGAATCTTTCCTGCATCTATTCCAGGGCCAGGGAAATTCGTGTATGGCTTCCGAACAAAAATACTCGCTGTGCCAGCTAGGTACGCACTAGCGTGCGCTGGAGTGGCTTGAGCTTTCCTTCCTCGGCCTGCCCCAGAAATATCATGACTGCAAGGGGTTGGCAGACAAGTGCTGCGTCATTATTGCAAATTATAGACTGGCTCCCCAAGGTCCCCTCAAAAGCTGGCCCTCTCTCCCAAGTGCTTTCGATCCCTCGCGCGAGTCGTCTAGTCCTTCTTCTGTATTCTTGCTCCCCTAGTTTCTTCTGTCGCGCAAAAAAAAAATGTTCTCGACGCGCTCAGTACTTGCGGCTATCGTGCTTGCTGGCGCGACATCCGCTGTCTCTCCCGTACAGAAGCAGGGTCTGATTTTGCCCCCGGAGGCGGCAGGAGATGCTGCACTCATCAAGTCCATGTTCACAGAAACGTTTGCGACGTACACGTGAGTGGACAGGAATGTCTTCATCGCGTGCCACTGCTATGCGCTGCGGCGCGTCTGACGCGTTTTTAATCGCGCTCGTAGGAAATTCGCTTTTGGTCACGATGATCTCCAGCCAGTCAGCCTGACATTCAATGATGGGCGCAATGGCTGGGGCGCGTCGATCATAGACGGCATGACCACGATGTTCGTTATGGGGTTGGATGTAGGACCGGTTGCATTATACGCTTAAACTAGCAATCTGACTGCTGTATTGCGCCTATTTCGTGTGGCTTTTAGGACTTATTCAACCAAGCCGTCAACTTCAGTGGGTTCATCGACTTCAACGAGTCGCAGGTCGTGGAAACTGTCAGGTGCGCGTCCTTCCATTCTTTTATTCAAGTGAGAGCGGATATCTTACCTGTTGCGTTTCTGAAAGCGTTTTTGAAACTTCGATCCGCTATGTTGGTGGTATGCTCAGTTCATTCCTGATGAGCGGATCAAAACACGACATCCTCATCCAGAAGGCGAAGGAAGTTGCTGATAAAATGGCCTTCGCCTGGGTCGGGGTGCGTTTCACACCTTTAATACGTGTTCTCAATATATTGGTACTTATGAATGTGACCATAGGACAACACCATTCCATTTGGCGAGATGAACTTCACTACGAATCAGCCAGTGGTCGCTTCTGTACGCTTCTCTCTACCTCTACTGGAAAGATAAAGGCAACATCATCTCAAAATAAAAATTAGTCTAACATTGCAGAAGCCGGGACAGTACGTCTATAAATTCTCATCCAGAAAATCATCTATCAATTGGGTTTTTGGCAGCTGACCATCGAATGGGGCACGCTCTCGTTCGTTTCCTCAATCTTCTCCCATAACGTGCTTCAGACATTATCCCTTATTCTTGCGTTCTTAGTAAACTTACCGGCAACGACACGTATCGTAATCTTACGGAGGGATCCGTACGAACAATTATCGGCCTGGATGACCCAGTAAGATCTTTATCGTTACTCATGTTATTCCGAAAAACAATCTCCTAATCACAATTTATTGCGCTGCAGTTCCCTGGTCTTGCAAACCAGTGCATTGATCCTTCAACCAGTCAGTTTGATTGCACATACCTTGTCAGTGAATATTTACTCCTGATACATCCAAGTTTAGAGTTCGATGGCTAAACCTGTGCATTTTTGCAGACGTGGGGCGGAGGTAGCGACAGTTACTTCGAGTACCTTCTGAAGTATGCAATGTTTACCGGGACAGAGGATCAAATTTTCATCGACACCTGGAGGTTGGCTGTTGATTCATCTATAAAGCTACTTAAACGCGTGAGTGATTCAGTACGTTGAAACATCAATAGTAGGTTGATTATCACCTTAGACTTCAACGGTCGGAAACCACGTCTACCTTGGAGATTGGGATGGCGAGCTTCTTCACATCGGCTCACATCTTGCTTGTTTTATGGGTGGAAACTGGCTGCTTGGCGGAAGGTTATTGGGCAACGATACCATCGTGGATATTGCACTCGACCTTGTCGAAGCATGCTGGAATACATATCAAAGCACTGCGTGAGCTTGTCACATTATTTTTTTATAGTATTGCAAGACTATCCGTATTGATTCATTTTTTCCTATTAGGACTGGCATTGGACCCGAGACCTTTGCTTGGATCTCAAGCGATGGCAACGTCACAGGTGGGACCCCGCCAACTCCATCTGATCTGGAGTTCTACTCAGAGCATGGCTTCTACATCTTTAACGGCGGCACGGACTACATTCTGCGACCGGAGGTGCTCGAGAGTAACTTCTACGCGTTCCGTGTAACTGGAGATGTGAAGTATTTGACTCGTGCGCGTGACGCGGCGAATAGCATGAACAAGTTCCTGCAGGTCAACAAAGCATTTGCAGGCATCAATGATGTTACAGTGACGAACTCAACGTTCATTGATGATACGGAGAGTTTCTTCTTCGCAGAGGTGATGAAGTATCTGTGCGTATAGGCCTTTCATTGTTTATTTCGCTTGATTAGCGATGTTTACCCCTATGCGTAGGTTCTTAACGTTTGACGACCCAGAACATTTCAGCCTTGACAGCTGTAAGTCATCTTTTCGTGTGTCTTCCATTTACAAGAAACGAATACTTCCAACAGGGGTTTTCAACACGGAAGGGCATCCATTCCCTTTCAGCCCTCTCCCGTCAAACTTCGGCACCAACCCTTTGAATTTTGCGACATCGACAACACCACTTGTACAATCGCAGTCGACTAACAGCTTCCCAGCTGTCAGTCCGAACCCGTTCTTGCCAAAGCAGATCGTGCCGCTTATCCACGACGTCGACGCTGCGGCATGATTAATGCGTATTATCTTCAATACAAATGCTATGTTATTCTTAGACAAAGATTAGCACGAATCCATTTTCTGTGATTTTGTAACAAAGCTAAACTATATTTTGAACGAGGCGCGGTTTCATGCCGTCTTCAAATCTTCATCAGTGCCTTAAATGTCTTCAATTCGTATACTAGTGGGTATTGCAATTGGTCGCTACGTTGCATCCGGCAAAGCAGTTCCAGGCCGCGTTCCACTTGCAGTACACTATGATGTGATGCAGAGTAAAAAACACTTTAAAGTAAGAGTGATAAAATTAAAAGAATCTGGAGCCTGCAAGAGTGTCTAGAGGCCAATAAGGCCGTGTCTCGCGGAGCACTTGTACGGCCTGACTTTCGCTAATGCCAGTGGGGTATGCCCGAGCATATAGAAGCGCATCGCCGCGCCGTCGGTAATGTTCCAGTCACCTAGAGACAAGGTCTCACCGGTAATTCTGATTTTCTCTACTCTCTTGTGGAACCATGTTTCATTACCCTCGTCCATCGTATTCGTCGCGTGTGCAATATGTCTGAGACAGCTAAAAAGTAGGGGGTGGTTGATTGTGTTTTATAACCACCACGTGACCCAAGGAACTAGCATGTGACAGGATACGTTACTGTTGGTGACAAGACGCGCTCGCGCGCGGCGCGGCTCAACATCAACAATTATGGTGGACGATTTCCGCCTACAAGAAGAATGTCAATCCCTTCAAGACACTTCCGCATACAACATTCCGAGCGAACACGATGTTCGTTCCATGGACAGTGGTGAAATTTCCGCTTTGCTCGAAGGTTGGTCTACGAGAGAGCCTGTGAACCTTGAGAGTGGCTAACGCGCGTTTCATTCGGGTCGTATGATTTAGATGCCGTCGAACAAGTCGCGGAATCATCTGAGAATATCACGAATCCAGCGCTCTTTGATGTTTATCGCAGTTTACTCAAGTGAGCTGTCTCCTTAAGTAGTTTGGAGTCGTTATGAAGTAGTTTGTTCGTTCAGATATGCCGACGCGTTGCAGGGCTCTGTGATGAATAAACTCCTGGACTCAGTGACGTCTGGATTTCTCGCTGAATTCGAGTCCACTATGCGCGACTTGGACAGCGGCGATCCCGAGTCCTACAGCACCCATCGAACCCCTCTAGAGATGTATGCGTTCCTTCTGCAATGGTTTGTCAGCGCGGCAGNAAAAAGTCAAATCTCGAAGCGACGATGATGCCCCGGCAGCGCCTCCCCCTAGAGCAAGGCGCGGAAGGGGTGGGAAGGCTGTGAATACACGGGTGACTACGAAGAGGGATTATCAGTGGACCTGGTTGGACCAAATACCACAAACACTTGCGCTTATTAGCAAGATCCTGCGGCTAAAGACGCATCGCATTTGGACCACAACGCCTGATAGAGATGCTTTTATCAAGTCAGTAGAGTGACTGACCGTCTTCCCCGTTAACTTCTTTCTAACTTGATTTACAATTCAGCTGCCTTACTCGTCCAGCTTATCATATAAGCGAGTCCGAGGTATACATGAAGTCAAACGAAATCAAGCTCGGTGTGTACAAGGTGATTTGTCTTGCCGTCAAGCATCATGGACATGGATTTGGCGCACAAATTTCCATAATGCAATGTCTGCAATACTACGAGCATTTATCCGAACCAATGGCTGAAGCGCTCACCGTGCTCGCGAAGGAGTTTGACCACAGTCAGCTTGCGGAAGAGATATTACGAGAAATTGCGAGCAAGAACTTCAGCGGCCAAGACACGAAAGGCCCACGCGCTTTCTCGCGCTTTCTCGTACGGCTTGCTGAGCTCTCGCCCAGGCTGGTCCTGAAGCAGATCAGCTTGCTTCTAGCACATCTGGACAGCGAGGTATTGTTTTTTTTATGTCTACGCGGTATCTGGATTGACCTAAACTTTATGTGGTAGTCATATCCTATGCGTATGGCTCTCGTTGAGATAATTGGTTGCCTCATCCGGGAGATATCAATGGCAGACGATGAAGAGCAGGAAGCACGTGAGAAGAGGCTGAACAGCCTCTTCGACCTCCTCACAGAGCGCTACCTCGACCTCTCATCGTACGTGCGTGCTAAAGTCATAACGACCTTGGCAAAGCTCTGCGATCTGCCTGTAAAGTTTCCCAAACAGCGCCTGTCAATAGCTGAATTGACCATTGGCGCATTAGAGGACAAGGGAAGCAGCGTGAGGCGACATGCTATTGCATTATTAACGAAGTTGATATTAACGCATCCGTATGGCCTTATGCACGGTGGCTTACTGCATCTTGATGAATGGGAGGAGCGTTATCAGGAGATAGTAAAGGAGTTGGAGGCGGTAGACATGAAGGAGATGGAGAAACCTCCTACAGAGAAAGAGGGAGGCGATGACGATGACGAAGAGACTGACAGCGATGCGGATGAAGAGGGGGAGGAGGATGAATCTAAAGTGTCAGAAGACGATGAGAATAGTGAGGCTGATCAGGCGATTACTAGCTCACCAATGAAGGCAGTTCGGAAACGTACGCGGTATGTTTGCAACTCATGAACAAATTCATCATTTACTGAATAAAATATAAGGCCGTCGCGAGCCAAAAGTTTCTACGCCCCGAACGAAAACGGAGATGTCATGGACATTGAAGATATGGCTCCTAACGGTGATGAGGGTGAAGATGATGATGAAGGTCCTTTCGAGCAGGAATATATTGAAGGAGAGGAAGATGAAAATCCAAATCTGCATAATAGCAATATACCGACGCCTCTTCGCACGCCTAAAACGCCTCGAAAATCAATGGCCACACGGACACCACGCGCAATCCCTAAGTCTGCCTTTGTATCAGCAAAGAAAGACAAGAGGAAAAAGGTGAAAAAGGCTCGTAAAAGTCAGCTTGACATTTCTGCTCTGACAGATGAGCAAGTCGCTCTTGCTGCGCTGCAGAGCAGCCAGATCCTCAATCTCAAACTGCGCAAGCGCTACTATGCGGAAGCATTAAACTTCATTCGCCAGATCGAAGGCGCAATGGAAATCATTGGTCAACTGCTTGGCTCGACGAACAAAGCCGAGGTACTGGAATCCATCGAATTTTTCCGCGTAGCGCATGAATATCAATTCGTAGGTGCAGAGGTGAGAGACCCTAAATCTTTTTATGTTTTAAACTTACTAAGGTTTTGCTCTAGTACGGGATTAAGAAAATGCTTCACTTGATCTGGTCAAGAGATAACAGCTCAACATCTGAAGATGGCAAGGAACTCAAAGGAATTCGTTCACGCCTGCTAGAGTGTTATCGTAGCCTGTACTTCGATCCTCTGCCTGACATGGAGCCGAAACAACAGGTGAACAGAATTTCGAAGAATATGATTGAGTGAATATACAATTGTCTCCATTAAACTATATTATTGTAACTCAGAAACGCTTCCAGGCTCACTTACGACGCGACACTGGCCGAACTCACTTCATTAGAAGAGATGATGCGCTCTATGATGGATGACGATCAGATCCATGGAGATGTTATTGCAAAACTCTGGCAAGTGTACAGTATGTGTTTAAAACAATGTCTTTAGATTCTTGAAGCAGACTAACGGCTGATAGGTTCTGATAAGCCACTTCCAAGACAGCAACGTCGAGGAGCCATAATTATACTTGGCATGCTAGCATTAGCAAAGAGATCGGTTGTAACTGATCGCGCCGATACTCTGTTAAAAATCGGACTTGGGCCACTAGGAAGGGTATGTAACTTACTTTATTATCCTTAAACCACTGCTAAAGTGAAAAAACGCATCAGGCCGATCTTCTTCTGGCAAGGTATACCTGTGTCGCTCTTCAGCGACTCAATGGAAGTGCGAAGAAAGTCAAAGGTAATCGTTAACATTTTCTCAACCAAACAATTTGGGTTTCACACTGTCTTCACAGGGTCACTCTTAGACAAGACTCTTCGTCTCGAAATGGATAATCCCATTTTTCGTAAACTCCAGGAGGCCATTCTTCATCCGTCACGGTCAAAAGAATGGTTCGGAATGGCTGAGCAAGCCATCAATACCATCTATGCGCTCGGAGAACACCCTGATCTCTTGTGCAATGATCTGATCAAATGCCTTGCGCGTCGGGTCTTTGGAGCGCATAGCAAAAGTGAACAGTCAGAACGACCTAGGACACCGGACGCTATGGACGAAGACCCAGTCTCTGATAATGCAGACATCCAGGCAACGCCGACGGCACACTCTAGCCAACTCTCTCCATTTGCAGATAAAGGTGACGCATTTGAGCTCAGTCAACTCCTCTTCACCGTCGGCCATGTTGCCATCAAGCAAATTGTGTATCTTGAACGCATCGAGCGTGAGTGGAAGAGACAGAAAGATGAAAGGGAAAAAGGTAAGCTATCAAATGATGTAGGTTGAATGTGCACTAAGTGGCGTAAACTAGCTGAGAAAGGTGCTTCTGGTGACAACACAAAGCACACGAAGGATGGAGAAGAGTTAGAACAAGTCGCAGGAAATGCTGAAGATGAGATAGGAGAGCGTATTGCAGCAGTACGAGAGTCGGAACTGCTATATGGCCCTGATTCTCTTCTTGCTCTCTTTGGACCTATGATCGTGCATATATGTGGTAGTCCTCATAAATATAAGGTTAGTGATCTACGGTAATCCGCATTCGACGCTGATGCTTCATTTTCTCAGAACAAGACGCTCCGTACAGCAGCTATTTTAGCCTTCAGTAAGCTGCTCTGCGTAAGTTCGCAGTTCTGCGACCAGCATCATCGACTGCTTTTCAAGATCTTGGAAACATCAAAAGATCCCAACGTACGCAGCAATGTCGTAATAGCGCTAGGCGACGTCGCCGTGTGCTTTAGCAATATCATCGACGAGAACAGCAACGAACTGTATAAGGGTCTTTCAGACCGCAACCTAGTTGTCAAGAAGAACACGCTCATGGTGCTGACACATTTGATCTTGAATGGTATGATTAAGGTCAAGGGTCAGCTTGGCGAGATGGCAAAGTGTCTAGAAGATCCCGAGCAACGAATCGCAGATTTGGCGAAATTGTTTTTCACGGAGTTGTCGACCAAGGATAACGCCATTTATAACAATCTGCCTGATGGTAAATATACTATCAATCCATGAGTGCTTTGTCCCGTTGATTTTGGCTTTTACAGTCATCAGTCATTTGTCAGTTGGCGAGCATGCTGTCGACGAAGACACGTTCCAGAGCACGATGAAATACATATTTACATTTATAGAGAAGGTAAGGCTTACTTTTGTTGCAGTGTCTATCTTGATTTATCTGTGAACATATAACAGGAGAAACAAGCCGAGAATATAGTAGAGAAGCTCTGTCAGCGTTTCCGTCTTTCGGAAGAACCAAGACAATGGCGTGACATTGCCTTCTGCCTATCCTTACTTCCATTCAAATCTGAGCGCTCCGTTAAGAAACTCATCGAAGGCTTACCGTTCTATCAAGACAAGCTACACGAAGAGACTGTCTTCGCTCGCTTCAACGAGATATTGGCTAAGGTAAATGATTCGGAATATATCAAGTATTGATGTTCATTTCTTTTTTTTTGCAAGGCTCGCGTAAATAAATCGACGAACAAGCCTGATTCTGAACTGAAAGAGTTTGAAGGCGTGAGTGCATTTCTTCTGTCCACGGTCGCATATGATATTTAGTTGTTGCATACGTTGATTAGATACTGGAAGAACACAAGCGCCAAGGCGAAGAAGATCAAGCGCTTGAGAAGCGTGCAGAGGGGAAGAAAGTTGCAGCTCGTAAGAGAGCGTCGCGGAAAGGTAAGTTCGCTGAGTCCTTCACATCTTAAAGTTAGACTTAAGGAGAACTCGCTTTAAAGTTCCGAAGCGGAAGGGCCGAGGTAAAGACGTTGACTCTGAATAGACTGTCTTAGTGTGAGTTATTAGTATGTTAGTATATACTAATCGTGTCTAGCCATCTTATTTGTATTTGTGATATATGTAATCAACACTAGACCATTTTTTAACCCTTCCGTCCCTACGTTAAACTGGTTGTTTTTCAAGCAAAAATTAGCGTAGATTCAATTGCATACTCTTCACACCATTCAGTAAATACCTCGGAAGATACCAGATGGGAACCTAAAGGGGGTTTGATCGTATTTATTTTAGAAGGATCAATTTATCATATAGATTTCTAATAGCTCATCATATGTGACCATACTCTCCTCGTTAAAATGTTTAAAGACATTAAATTCAGGGCCTACTGTCATATGTGCAATAAATAGCCTCTTTTCACATTCTCCTCTGCAATGTAATGAAAATAGAAGGAAATATATATATCTATGAGTGGAAAACTCGAAGCACGCGAGGCGCTACAGCTCGTCTTTTGAGTGTATAATAGCACTCTCCCCATTTCCACCTAAAGCATGCTCTGTATCCGCAGGCTCAGCCGGTCCGGCGGCCGGCTCTGACCTGTACTGTGTTCCATCATCCGTCTTACCATCGCCCTCGTCCACAGAAGCAATCTTAGCACTCATACCGACCAGCCCGCCAGACCCAGCACTAGCAAGGGAATTTGCGTCCGCTGCAGCGATAAGTGACTGAATTTTCCCCGTGTCTGCAAGAGTGTGTGCGAAGCGTGCAATCTCCGCGTCGTATTCCTCCCATTCCGGTATCTGACGTGCACGTACAAGCTTGGGTTCTTTCTGTAGGACTGATGAGACAAATTGTCATGACCAACGAGGTGATTACATACTGTAAGCGGGTTCTGACAAAGATCGATGGTCTTCGCGCGGTGGAGACGATCCTTGCTACCTGTGGAGATAGTTATGTGAGACCGTTGATTGAATCTGTGATGGTGTAAGCAAAAGCCTACGTACACCATGTTTCACACTATTGTTGAGTATTAATTAATCAGTAAGACTAAGATTCAAATATTTTATACAGAGAACATTTATACCCAGAGCCAATCCTCAGGCAATGAAAACTACGATGAATTATGAGTTAGCCTTATCGTAGGCCAATTAAGACTATTACTCACTATAGGAACTTCACGTTGCAAATTATTTGGGAGGTCTAGAATATGTGACAGTAAGAGCGTTAACAGTAAAGAACTCAGAGAGTAACCTACCTTGGTCTAAGTTCGCAAGCGAGTTTGGATCATGAGAAAGTTGCTGGTAGTGCCCGCGAAGAATGTCCTGAGAAGCTACTTAGTTTTATTGCTACACAGACGAGTTGCTCTTAGCTTACCCCTGCAGCAATCTAAAATTAATGGTTTAGCAAAAACTTGGAATGCTAATAAGTCGTTTTATACTCACCTGTCGGAAACGGGCCAGATCTACAACATACAGTGCGCTGGTAGGCGACGAATGGTAAGCTTATCCATGCCCAACGCTAAACCAGTTCCGTACCTGATATGATACGGCCGACCTTGCAAGAACTCTTTCCAGTATCCCATTTTCCAGAACCGAAAGCCTTCCATATCCACGTTGTCATCGCCCATAGGAGTGTAGCCATATGGCGCACCATGCAGATCCAAATCAACGAGTTCTTTCAGGTCTGTGCGCACGATCTGATCTGCGTCGACAAAAATGACCTTCTTAAGATCCATTGGGAACAATACATCAAGGAAAAGTATCTTGTACGCCCATATAATTCGTTGTTTCTCTTTCTGTGCACGCAGCCATGATGGCCACTTATATGTGACGAGTTCGTAATCGAAATTGTATGCCTCCGCGAAATGCGGTAGAAATTCCTGTATTGCGGGACAGCATGGATGAGCATTTGATCGAAAAGTAGATAAAAAAAGACTCACAAGGAATGAAGGAGACAGGAAATTCTCAATAAACCAGAATTTGACCGTACTGTCCGTGTTTTTAAGGACACTTAGAATCATGATGGAAGCGAAGCGCTAAAGCAAACGTAAGCCAAGGAAAACTGATGCCAGATTGATCTGACCTCGTACAAGAGCCCAGAAGCGACGGTAAATATATTAATATCGGCTTGACGGGGGGCGATGGTTTTGACAGCTGCTTCCTTTGGTCGGAAGTAAGATGCAACACTGCAAATTTTGAAAATCAATGAATGAACATGTAAACTTTCCAGGAAGACATACCGTGAAGCCAAATTATCCAGCAGGCTCCTCTGCTGCTGCTCTCCAACTACGAACTCGTCAAGGACGTCCGCCTTCTCCATGCCAGCACGCCTTCTCAAGCGTGGATACAGTGTCAAACCCTCGAAGCTCGTCAGTGTGATCTCGTCGCCTGCAATTGATACATTCTCGCTGTGCCAGCCTTCATTACCCGCGCTCTCCAGAGCGTATACATCGCGCCCACGACCTTCACGGAGTTCCAGTCGGAAAACGCCCGGCGTCGCCTTAAACTGTAGATAACCGAGGTTTAGGACGACCTGCGTGTCATCGACTGGTACACCATCTAGTGACGTAAGCTGCATTTGCAACCCTCGAGGAGGCGCGTTCGTGAGTGCATCACGCGCGTGTCCTTCTATGACGAGATAATCTAACTCGAAAGCGGCGGAGATTCCGCGCTCGCGATCCTCCGGTGCAAGCATCGAGAGCTGAATATTATCAAGGTCATAAAGGGCCTCACGAGGCCGGACAAGCCATGACGGAGGAACGTCCATTGCGAGTGTATAGAGTGGTTCGATCGGTAAATTGTCGAATACTGTCTGCGCATCAATTTCATTACTGAAACATCGTTAATGGTCATGGGGAAGGGAGTGCAGCAAAAACTTTACCCATTCTCATCAAAGGATAGACTTGGAGAGAGATTGAAGCGATAGAACCGTTTTAAAGGGACCTATCACATAAAATCATAAGCACGGTTGGACATGTACAAAACCTTCACCCACCTCTGAATATCTTCCAGGGTTCAAATAAACTTGTATATAGACGGACGGCACAGTCGAAAGCCACTGTAAACGGTATGTCAGTACGCACAGACTCGGCGGAGCGCTCAAGGACGAAACATATCCTTTACTAACTTTAAGAAGAGCGGTCCACTTTTGTGCAGCTTCGCTTACAGGGTCTAGCAGGACGCCAATATGGTAAGCAGCAGTGGAAGCATCACCGAAAGAGAACGATCTGTTCAAAGATTGCATCGAAAGGGGAACTTTATCAGAACAAGAACACGAGAATGGAAAGGAAATGACATACGTGAAGTTCCCGGAGATCTGACTATAGGTTCTCTGCCGTTGGAGGGGAGGATTATTAAAAAGACCCTGCTCACTCGGGTCAGGCACCTGTACAGAAGCTATGACGGATGACGCTAGTGAAACAAGATCAATGTACGCCGATCTATGGATTATGATTCAATAATCGAATCCATGATTGAATAGACAGTGCACTGACTTATCGAAACTGTCAGGCGTGATCGTAAGGTTCGTCAGCGCCTTGATGACAGGCTCGACCCGTCTACGCATCTCATAGCTTCTGAGAGACGCAAAATTTCTTGACGCAAACGCATAGGGCTCTATAGGGCCAACGATCTAGCACATAACTTAATCATACTCCCTGAAACATACGAAGAAGACGACGCACCCTCCCATTCACAACCAAAGCAATCTCGCCAGGAGCGATGCCAAACTCCCTCGCAGCGAGCCCGCAAGCTCCGACATAGTGCGTATGCACTTTCGACTCGCCAAGCCTATCCATAACAACGCCCACATCTCGGAGTAGTTGGTACACTACAGAATTCTCTGACAGAGTCACTTGCTCTCCAAAACCTTCTGAATCGTCTAGAAGCGTGATTTCTGGGTTTAGAACCACAGCTAATTCTTTTTGGGAAACCTGCGCAAGGAGACCATGCATAATGAGGTGCGAGAAGATAGGCGAAACACGCCGGTGTGGGGCTGGGGATGCTGTGTCAAGAGGGGCGGGGTTGTGAATAAATGTCACCCTTGAGGAGTTACCGATATCCTGTAGAAGATGAGAGAATGAGTTGAAATCAAAGCGATAACAAAACTAGATTTACCAGCGACAGTAAAGCTTCCTTCATCAATGCGATCCCGCTTTCACTGTCAAGATCCGCCACGACCAGTGTTGTCAATAAAGCCTCATCCGAATCTGGTCTACCTTCTGGTAAAAATAAGGGAGTTTTAAGTAGATCAGTAATTTCTTTTTGAGAGTATTAAAAAGTTTACCAGTATACAAATATGCTCCCGATGCCGGTGCAAATCCCATTTTTCTGAACACTTCAGGCAAATTGGCAACCCGCAAATCCCCAGATCCGCTCGCACTCCCAACACCTGGCTTTGCAGGGGAAGGAAATATGTATCTGTTGCGATGTATATATGCTTCCGGGAGGTCGTAGAAATAGGTATCAATAGATCCGAGGTCCGCATCACTAAGCTCAGCTAGGTATACCTTGGAGTAAAAAGATTAGAATATACAGAATTTACATCATTCAAGAAATAGGTTCCTTAGCGTACTTTCTCTTGCAGGTACTGAATCTGTGTCGACAACTCTGTCTGTAGGAGCTTGAGAAATAACTGCAAGAAGAAATTCAATCAAGCGTATTCAGTACCTCTGGATTCTATCCTAACCACGTCAGGTATAACAATAGAAAGAAACACTGACATCGTCTAAATCGTAGTGTTTCCCATTCACAAAGGCGTGTCCCGTCGGGCAGGATGCGGGTGTCGCATCCAAACGCAGAGCGTATGCGTGTGCCCTCTTGACATGATCGGCTAAACTCACTTCGGTTCCCCCATCAACTTCGTCTCCGACGTCCTCCTTAGTCTCTTCATCGCCTCCGTTAATAATAGCATCGATGCTAATGATGTTAAGATTTGACTCCGTTTCCGTGTCGCGAGGATTCAGGCGTTGCAGTTCTATGAACGCGCGACTCACAAGTGCCCAGTCGACGGTGGGTCCGAGAAGGTGAATTGGCATCTGGATCTGAGCAATCTGATATAGGCAAATGGTATCAGTTGTTCAGACTATAGAAGTAAAGGACAATGGTCGGTAATACAGAGTATATACCTGGGCAAAGAATCCCATGGTCTTCGCACGACCGTAAGTATCTATGAGATGGTAGAAGAGCCTCGCCATCTTGCGCCCTTGCCAAGTTCACGAAATAAGACACGACCTAGTGATTCACTAAGACAGTAAACAACGTACCATCCTCAGTCTCGACACCAGGAACGACGCCGAAGCGAATAGGAACGCCTCTGCTGATGATATTATTGAGTGGCCCGGCAATGAAGTTCAAGCTAGCCATCTGTGAGAGGTCCGTGATGAGGACAACGTTGATCAAATTCTGTTTGACACTAGGCATTTGGCCGGGGTAGACCTGGCGTAAGAGCTACATTGATGATCAGTTCCTTTGTTCACCCTACTCACTGACAGGTAAGAGAACTTACGCCTGTGATCGACGGGTTCCAGCGTGCATAACGTGAATCCTTCGTCAGATCGTTCCACCAGACAATCGCGCCACCACCCTCATATCGATCGCTCGCATCAAACAGCGCGTCGAGCACACCCCCACCTTCTGTCTGCGCGACCTGGATCGCCTTGTGCGTTAACAAATCAACCGCCTGCGCAGGCTCCAACCCCGCTGCGGTCAGTGACCGTACTATGGCACGCTCTTTGCGCAGAACGCGCAGGAGCCCAAACGGCGTGATGTCGCCTTCATGCACCATGAGCCCGTTAATCCAGAAAGCACTCACGCCGGCTGGCGCCTTCATGTGATTGTTCGCCACCTCTTCGACGATGCTTTCGTTGAGTGCGACGCGCCGCGCGAGGGATGCAGCATATTTAGGGAAGTTCTGAGAGAGCTGCGTTAGTGTTTCTAACGGGTTGGATGAGTTGGTGATAAGTTGGGTCGCTTGGATCCCGATTGCTAAAAGTAAGGTTTATTTAGCACGCCGCCGTAATTGTGAACATAGTCCAACTTACATATTAGCTCTTCTTCTGAGAGGGGCGTGGAGACGTCTGCGTCGACACTCTCCGGGTATTGATCTATTAGATACGATACGATATCATCCTCTATGTATGAGCCTTCTGACGGGGCATCATCTCCTGCATAGTCTATCGACTCAGGCATCAGCCCACTATTCCAGAAAATTAATAACAAACTGCAACATACCACTCGATGCAGAGTGGCGATCGTCAACCGCCAGATAATCCGTCTTTTTCAGGTCCAAAGCGACGCCGTACCCAGAGAGGTAGTTTTTCCTGCGCGTGGCCTGTCCGTCCAGCGGTACATGACGGAACACATACTCTACGTGCGGCTCCGGGGCATTCGCTAGCTTGTACAGATACGCGTGGAGCACGCGGAAGTTCGGCGAGCTCGGCGATGCGTAGAATATGGCTGTCCGGAGCGGCGGCGTGAGTGTGCGCTCGGGGTCTGGATGGATGTGATCGAAGGACAGCAACTTTGGGCGCACAAACGTCCTACATAAGAATCAAAAATCATAGTTTCAGGAAAGCTTCCTCAGAGTATCAGAGACGGGATTCAGAGAATATGTACGCAACGAGTTAAAGATGTGCTCGCCGTCTGCATCTATCGTATCGTGCCCCGCAAGCCGGGCAAGCGTCTCCACGTCGCACACACGCTCCCCATACCAGTCCACCCACGACACACAATTCGGATCCAGACTACTCTCTCCCTTCTTGCCCTTCTCCTCTCCTGCCTCCCTCCCAGCCTCAGAAGAAAAGGAGGGGCCACCGCGCTGGTCCGCATACCGATAAAATTGGTAGAACGCCTGGACCTTCGGCGCCGCCGCGTGCAGCGCGATCTGCAGCTCCACAGACGCAAGCGCACCCGGCTCCTGGAGGAATCCGAGCGCGACGGCTGTCTGCAGTGTCGCCTGGTGTATGGCCTCGGGCGAGAGCGTGTCGAGCGGAGGCAGCGCGTCAGAGGTGGCGAGCGCGTCGAGCAGGGGGAAGAAGGTGCCAGGCTCTTCGGCTGATATTGATTCTCTATACGTAGCATAGATAGCTTCAGGACGCTTCTCGGTGTGTGCTGAGCCGACAGGTGCACTTACATGACTTCAAGCAGCAAAGGGACTTCAGACCATGACGTGCGCAGGTCGACCCTCACCGCAGGCGAAGCTGCGACATGGACACAACCTGCGATGCCCAACCAGGCCCACACTGCCGCCCTCGTACGTCGGGGTGTTCGCATAGAGATAATTGGAGTTCAGAGACTGTAAATTAGAGCACAAGCATTTTGTTGGCAGTAGTTGACGTGGCTGTTTTGCTGATCGCAACGCGCAAGACGCGCCATAATAATAAGTCCGGCCCGACCGCGTCACTTACAGAAAATTTCATTTTCTCATATTAATATTCTTCATCTTCATGATCACATCTCAAAATGCATGAAAAAATAAATTTAAAGATGTATTCAACAATGCGAATAACGAGTCATGAACTATATGGAAGGTCATACATAACAGCGGCGCCCTCAACCGTCGTATGTTCGAGCTAGTTTTGTTTGATATTGAGCACTAGATTATGTGTGTAATACCGATCGACAAACGCGCGACTCAACACCAACAGCCTCACAAAGTGCAGGGGGGAAGTAAAAAAGGGGTAATCTAGCCAGACCAACAGACGTAGCAAGCCAAGCATGGGTCGTAAATGGAGGCGGCACTAAGTATGAAGTTGAAGGAGATAATCGTAGGCAAAAAAGATAGAAACAGAGAATCATAGGAGAAAAGAAAGCATCCGCGAGGGCAGCGGTCATCGTCGTCGAGGTCTAATGATAATTAAACATTTTTTTGGTCGGTTTCAAGCGAGCAAAAAAAAAAAACTCTATTCCTCCTCTTCGCAGGTCATCGAGGCGTAGTCGTCAATTTATACCGCAGTACGCGACGGGTTGCGAGCAAGGGCCTGTCCGGTCTGAGCCGCCTGAATCGAGCTGAAGCGGCGAAGTTCCTCGGGATTGACTCTGATCCTGCCTCCAAGGCCAACCTTGCGCGCAGCACGGCGAATGAAGCTGACACGGTTGGAGTACAAGCTCTCGTGGATCGACGCCACACGAGACTGGGTGCGAGTGAGCGGGACGCCACCAGAAGCCTCAGCCTCGGCGCGCTGAGCAGCCTCGCGACGACGACGAAGACCTTTAATAACAGTCGCCTTCATCGCAAATTTGATCCAATCGAGCGGCAAAAACCATATAATGTTCCAGATCCAGACAATACCAATCCAACCACCAGAGATGGAGTGAATGTTGGTGAAGCCCCAGTCAGCGTACGCAGCAATGATGGATGAGACGACCTGTGCAAGCACAAAAGCAAATAATAAAGCGACAGATGGACGCTCCATGAAGAAAAATCCATGCGAACGCGTGACAAAGATAAGCGCCTGGGAGATAATAGCAACTTGGAGGTACGCAATCATGTGCAACTGAGGGTCATTGTGCAATACAGGCGTGCCTGGAGCATTCGAGAGAGTAACACCAAATTTATCATGGAAGAAGTTGCTCTCAATGATGATGACGATGAGGATGATACTGAACAAAGTATATAAGCGGATGCGTCAGACGAGAAAAACGGCAAACTTACGTCGACGCTGTCAAGTACAAACCATACGCAATAGCGAAACTGAAAATCTCCGCAAGATCCCAACTATCAGGCGTGTTGCTCGGGAGAACACGGTCCACGGACAGCGTCATGATCGTACCGTCATTAAGAAGGGCAATAATCAGGACCATGAAAGGCGGGAAGTCAAAGTTGTACGCAAAGGCGAGGATTGCGAAGCAAACGACGATACGAATGGTGACAGCACAAGCATAGATGGCGTAGTTACGCATACGCTGGAAAATCTGTCGCGAGCCACGGATAGCATGAACAATTGTCGAGAGACCAGGCTCCGTGAGGACAATATCCGCAGCACCACGAGCAGCATCCGTTGCACCTTCGACAGCAATACCAACATTGGCACGGGACAAAGCCGGAGCATCGTTCGCACCATCACCAGTCATGGCGCAAAGATGGCCGAGACCCTGGAGACGCTTGACAATCTCATACTTGTGCTCAGGGAAGACACCAGCGAAACCATCAGCGTCAAGAATCATCTCGTCGAGGTTTTTATACTTGCTGCCAGGTGAAGGTCCATCCTTGAGTACATTCGCCAAGTACATGTGGTCGCCAAGACCAAGACGACGTCCAGTCTCTTTTGCAATAGCCAGCTGGTCCCCTGTCACCATCTTGACCTTAACACCGAGGGCAATCGCATCATCGATAGTCTGCTTGGTGTCCTCACGAGGTGGGTCTAAGAAGCCAAAAAGGCCAACAAATTCGAAGCCGTTACCTTCACCTTCATAATCATCGTGGTCGAGCTCCTCATAAGCAACACCAAGAGAACGGAAACCACGGGTCGCAAAATCCTGAACATCAACTTCGAGACGGTCCTGCACCTCATCGGTCTTGTTACGCGTACAAAGTTCAATGATCGAACCGGTCATACCCTTGGTAACACGCTTGATCTTGCCAGACGACTCCTCGCGATAGGTAACCTCGGTGCGCTTGTCAGTAGAATTGAACGGCTTAAAGTCAAGGACCTTGATACCCTCGTGAGCGCGCTTCGGATCATCGAGCGATCCAACAACACACGAGTCGATTGGATCCATGTTCTGCGTGCGCGATGCGTATGCAGACATCGTGATAATGTCCTCAGGAGAGAACGGACCGTAACATTTGATGGAGCTCTTGTCAATCGAAAGCTTGTTGGTAGTAAGCGTACCGGTCTTGTCGGAGCACAGAATCGTCACACCAGCCAACTCCTCAATAGCAGTAATACGCGTGACGATAGCCTTGTGCTTGGCGAGCTGTTGAGCACCAACCGCAAGAGTAACTGACAGAACAGTAGGCATGGCAATCGGAATACCACCGATCAAGAGCACCAGGATATCATTAAGACCACGGCGGTACGTGTAGTGGAAAGCCGGGTAAAGGACGACGATCTCGGCAATGACGAAGATGCCAATAGACACGAGACAAAATGAACCGATCTGCGCGAGAATCTTCTGCAGATGGCCAGTAGTATCGTCGTCTTGGCCGACAAGTGAGGCAGCACGACCAAAGAAGGTATTGGCACCAGTGCAGATAACAACACCCTCGGCTTCACCACCTTTGCAAGTAGAACCGCTATCCGCAACGTTAGCGGAACGTAATGAAGAAAACCCAACAATCATATCATTACTCACGAGAAGCACTGATCTCCGAGCTTTTTGCTCTGAGGCAGAGATTCGCCTGTAAGAGCAGCCTGGTCTATTGAAACGTCGGTGGCTTTCGTAAGACGACAGTCGGCCGGGACGATGTCACCAAGTTTGAAAGCAATCATATCACCAGGGACAAGCTCGGAGGACTCGATCTCGTTCCAGTTTCCGTTACGCAGAACCCTCGCCTTCGGAGCAAGCGAGTCCATTAGCGCCTTGACAGCGTTACCAGCACCGCGCTCCTCGTAAAAACCGATGGACGAGTTGATGAACAAAAGGAGGATGATACCGACAAAATCCTCCCAATCGGGGGGCTGCCCTTCACCGTTGGAAAGCGCGATAGCGACGAGAGCAGCACCTTCCATGACCCAGGAAAGCGGATTCCACATGAAGCCCAGGAACTAATGATCGAAAGACATTGAAGGTAAGCTATAGGCATACATAGATGGGAGAATATATCGAGCAAAACCCACCTGAAGGAAGGGATTCTGTTCTTCCGATTCGAGTTTGTTGGGACCAAAAATGTCACGACGGCGTTTTGCCTCGTCATCCCCAAGACCTGTTTCCGTGCACTGAAGCAGCTTGAAGACGTCGTCGATGACGATGGTCTCAAGGTCGACTTTGTCCTTGTCATACAGATCCTCAGCACGAAGTTCAATTTGTGACATGTCCACATTTGCATCTGCAAGAGAGATGAATGAACGTGTCAGCGGGAGGAACCCCCTTTTTCTTTCTCTCTTTTCATTTCAGGAAGACAAGAGCGAAATGGATGGCTCCACATGCTCCGGAAAAAGTTTTCCAGACGCTGACGACAGAGAAAGAATACGCACGAGTTGCTTTCTCCTTCTCATGACCAAATTCCTTGTACTCTCTCTTTCTCTTTTCAGGCTCCGGGGTAGACTGGTCCGGAGTGGAGGCCGGTGGACCAGCCTCTTTCTCTGCGACGGGGTCCGACATTGCAAGAAGACAAGGACGAAGAGTGCTATTCGCGAGGGGGTGGGGGAAGGGGGACGATGGACAAGAGCCCTTTACGGGAGAGGGATGGAGCTCGTTTTGTATGCGGAGACAAACAGCGGACGGATGATGAGGGGAGGAGAGAGAGAGGAGATGGAAAGAACGAACTAAGGCTGGGTTGTGGCCGTATTTATCCAAGATTGGAACCCCGCTTGCCGTGATACCGAACAACATCAGGCCAAACACGTGCACACAAAGGGCATTTATTTAATTTATTATTATATGATTATATGAATATAAAATGTAACGCGGCGCGGGATTGGGTAAGCAGCGCGATGTCAACGTGCTCTCTATCTCCGACGCCGACCCAGAGCCCGCTCTCGCCGATGTGACAGTCCCAGTGTGACCGCTAAACGAGCTCGGCTCGGCAACCAGCCTCGACCCGCTCATCTCTGCTCGTCGCCGTCGCCGTCGCCGTCGTGCGACGTCAATCACCTCGCCACCTTATCCCTCATCGCCAGCCCATCCCCTGCGGTATTTTTCTATACCTTCTTTTTTTCCTTCACATATCCATATGCATATCCTATCTTTTCCCCTCCTTTTTTTTATACGCGGCCCGGTGCTCATATCGTAAAACGCATAAAGCGAGCTCATGCTTCCCGAACATTCTGAGTTTCTTGCGCGCGCGTGCGTACGCATTCTCCACTGTCGACGCCGCAATGGAGCATCAACCTCGCCAAGCGCGCTTAACGCTCTTCAGTCGCGCTGCCCAGTCGCTGCTCTGTTGCTAGCATTCTCTTGGCCTTTCTCTCGTGTCTGTTTTTCTTTCTTTTGCGTCCGTTCTGCTGCTCATCATGTTCACGGGACTCGAAAACAAAGCACCCGGTTGTTTCTACCCTGTCGGTCGACGTCCATATTCGCTATACGCTATATCGCCTCACGCATATACCCTGCCCAACCCGACAAGACAACCTAGACAAGACAAGACAGATTGACCAGCACCGCCTCGTCAGCCCTGTCTATCGCTTACCTCGCATTTATCAATGTCCAAAGTACCTCCCCAATGTCAGCTTGATCCATGTCGCCACTAATAGCATCGTGAGTAGGCGTGTCTGCTTCCACGTTTTCCCAAGCCTGAGGACGTCCGAATTGCTAACTCAAAGTCCGACGCGCGACGCGCGATGCGCGCATCACGATCCTGATATCATTCAATGATTGCAACTCTTTTCTTCTTTTCCTTTTCACCCTCTCGTTTGTCTCATCCAACTTCCAGCCAGGTATATCTCCCAGCCCCTAATATCAATTCTATAAATAAACACCAGACTCGGTCCAAACGAACAGATCAACCTGGTCCGTAGTCATTTTTTTTTTGCCGTCACCTAGCAAGTCTGAATGCTGTCTCCGTCGCCATCGAACTCAGAACAACGTGAGGAACCCACGAGTATGACGGAGTGTATCATGTGAGGGTTGTTCGCGAGCGATTTCGCTATTGGCTGGGGGCAGAATCGGAATCGGGAATACCAACTAGATTCTCCTTATTGGCAATTCTCAATCTCAATTTTCAATTTCGGTTTCATATCAAGCAAGGTCTAGTACCCATATTCATATTCATATTCTACCGTCATGTTCGCCCTTCGTCCCATTAATGCTTATTCTTATTATCCATCATCACTTGCACTATTCTTATTCTTCAAGGGCAGTCCCTTCTCCTGTCCCACGCCTCGAAACCCACGACGACCATTAATTTTACCATCACTATTGACCGCCCTAGCCGCGCATCCAGACTCCCCGGGTCAGAGCCATATACATGATCACTCGTGAGCGCCGCTCCTAGTACCAACCCGCTCTCACTCTCACCCAACCGGAGCGAAAAAAATGCGCAAGGCAGGAGCAGGAGACGGGACTGACTGCGACGTGTTTCCACGTTCCACGCCTGACACCGATCCGGGCTACTTCTACTTCCGGCTCTGTCACTTGTGCTGTCACTGTCACTGACATGGTGACGGTGACGGTGACGGTCCTGAGCCGAACTGCCACCGTCCCGAGTACTAGTACTACTCACCCAGAAATAAATAACTTCAGACCCTGGCTGGCCAGATAAGCCTCGTATGGTATTGCGGAATTTGAGATTGATCCTCTGACATCTGAACGTGTTCATGATGTTGCGCGCCAAGTACTTATATACGCAGGCTTCAAACCTGGACAGCTGCCAGAAAATTACAAAATGAACTTGAATATGAATAATTATACTCTCCTTCCGAACACCAAAACTGATGCACCCACGATACGTGCTATCCCATCCCGATTCTACTTATTCTATCTCAGACTACAGAGCTCACGGATACATGCACTTTGCCAACAGTTCTAGCATCCTCGGCATACCACTCCCCGGCTCCCGTGCGCCTCCTTCCGAGTTCCACCCCCCGTGCAGGGTTATATCTGCTGGACGACCCGCGGCCTTCCGACTCGCTCCACACCCGTCTCCGGGACTCCGAGAGCCTCGGGCCTCGGCGGCCCACACGCGGACTTGCGTGCGCAATAAGACATGGCTGTTTATACATATAAACATGACATGAACATGCACAAATACAAATGCGGAACATGAACCACACCCTTCTTCTTCTTGACCGACCCCCGGGTAGCCTTTATGCACATACGCACTGTAAGATGCATGAGCGTGTTTCTCGTCTGTCTTTCTCTCACTGGCCAGAACTTCGACTTGCGTTACTTTGAAAAAGAGGAGGCGAATGAGCGAGGACGTCAGCCGAACTATGATGTCAATATTAAGATTAAAATTAAAGTGAACTCTTGTGGCCATCCATCGTACATCATACATTGTTCATCTTGCATCTCCCTCCATCTCACTACATATCACCATCATAACGTCCATGGGTCTGGCGGCGGTGTATCCTCGGATGCGGACGCGGACGAAGACGAAGACGAAGGCAACGATGTTCGGGATTAATATTGGATATTAATTGGGCTTCTTCCTTGCATCACACCTATCGTGACGCACACGTATCACAAATACGCAAGTTCATGCCCAAACCAACCATCCTTCGCGGATCCAGTGATCGATCGTTCCTCTTGCCAACATTTGATACCCTCTAGTTTTCCGCACCTGGACATTTCATAGAAAGATATATGAACGTTCCTGGGACTCCTTTCCAGCGTATGTCCCCTTCACGCCGGCACTCGTTCATATCGCGATTGATATCAAAGCACAAAGCTGCCGTCATCAGACTCGGACAAAGCAAAGTTCGCTCCGAGAGTCGAGAGTCGAGACTACTAGTAGTACTATGTATATATAGTAAGTAAGTACATACTCACCAAAAGCGTGTCATCGATTCACAATTGTGCATGCGTATATCCCACCAAAACAAAAATTTGAAAGCTACCGGGGANGGGGGGGGGGCATTCAAGGCTCAGAACTCCCTCGTAACAATATCGAATACTATTTCGATAAATTATCTCGATGACGTCCGACGGATTTCTTGATTTTTTATTTTGCGCGATTCTCGGGTCATGGCGATAAGCNAAAAATGCAAAAAAAAAAAAAAAAAACACCCGCACCGCGCACGCACCGCAACCCGTTACGCCCGCACTCGCCAGAACCGTGCATACTTTTT
>SGPK01000215.1:0-39709 GCA_004802695.1 Phellinidium pouzarii
GTGTTTGGCTGCAGGACCGGGTGCGTCGCGGGGACGGACACAGGGATAGTGGTGTAGGGGGGTGAGCGTGCTGGGAAGTGTGAAATAAGAGGTGTTTGCGGAGGGGGAACGATGAGCGAGAATTCCGCAGCAAGGGATGTGAGCGCTGTCTGCGTGGTCGAAAGCGCGAAGATGATGTTGACGTTTGACGACATGAGGTCGACAAGGGATTGCGGGGTAATATCAGGGGCATACGCTGAAGAGACAAGTCAATATGACATTGAAAATAACAAAATATTAACGGACACTTGGTTGTCGGCGCGAAGAGAATGACATGGGCGAACTGCGGCACATCGTCCTCCATAATGAGCGGCCCTCTCCCTTTGGAATCCCGGAACGTCAGCTCATAACCACGTTCTGTAGTATGTTAAGATTATATACCGAAACTCGATACAGTCGATTGTGCATACCTTCAAGCCCGGTGAAGAATGTCGAGAATTTGTCTTTTGATTGGTCCTTTTCGAGCACAACAAGGACGGAATCGCCGGTACTTGATTTTGCATAGCTGGTCGCGACGAGTGCGACGAGCTGGACAGCGAGTGCGAACCAACGCCTCATGCTGAACGTCTACTTGTAATTGTGGTGGTAGTCGAGTGATGAGCACGAAAGTAGCGAACGCGCATGACACGTATACCGTTGGCTATTTTTAGATAAACTGCGAGAGACAGTCACTCATTATACATTATAATTATTTTAAACATAAATACAGAGCCATATAGTAGGGCTGCTAGGGTAAGTATTACAGAATGTATATTAAGGAAGACGCTTTTATCCAAGAAGAAGGCTAATAAACACTCCGAAAAACCCTAAGAACATCAGCACGACCATGCGCGGCTGCTTCTCCCACATATTCTCTAACCAGATTTTCACCAAACAACATATCCCAGCTATGATCAACAGGATAACTGGCGTCATTAATAGAGAGCTTGTCAGTTCATGATATCCTAGCCAAGTTGGAGGAAGTTCTTTCGTCCCTTGAAACACCAGCTTGAACAAAAATTTGGCGACAGGCTTAATACCAAAGACGGCCTGACAATACGCAAGCAAGAGTAACACAATCCGGACTATCAGCTGATAAGTTCTATTGTAGCTATATCGTGCAGCTGTTTCTTGCTTCATAAGACGGTCAGAATTTGTGAATAGAGGTAGTGACACGTTGACATACTATCTTCTGTTGCTTTACTTCCTGTAGTCCGCGAAAGCGGCCAAGCTCATAGTCGAAAGCATCATCATCCAAGATTCCCTAAGATAATTTTGCATTTCCTTAGCACTCTTATGTATGCGATAATAACTATAATACTCACCGTATAAGCTGAACGAAGCGTCGTCTCCCTCCAATCCGCCGAACTGGCTTCAAAGAAAGCACCCTGGACAGAATCAAGTCAAATGGATAAATTGTGGCTCTCTGGGAATCAAGAGATGGTTACTGACTTCATAAGATTTACTATGCATGTTGGACTCTCCGAGCTCAGTGGTGTCTCGCACGTCTCACTCACAGATACACGCAACGATGTTCGTCTCGCGTTTATCAAGACAAACCTAGTTTCTTAGATATCCAGTTGATCGAAAACTCTACGCCTGCGACGCGTCAACCTCAGACCACCAGGGATGAGGAAGAAAGAGGCTTCATGGTTGAAGTTGCCCAATATTGTGTTCGCCTCGCCTCAATTGTGTGATTATGTAATGGGTGTCCAAAATAAAATTGAACGTCAAGTCAAAATGAAAAAATGAAAGTTGCAAAGTTCCTACAGCTTTAAGTATACTTCGTAGTACGTGCTATGTGTTTCGTAGACTTTTAATTTAGCCAAAAAGAAAAGTAACCTCGCTGCTCCACGGGTCTGACTTATTCTGCGGCATTCGAGTATCGAGCCACTAGTACTGGCAAGCTGTTATTAATAGTGAGGCTCAAGAGTAATCTTCTCTCCCGACACAGCAGATCAACAAGAATATGATGCTTGTGTTTAAGTTTAACAGCAAATAACCATCGATACATGAGGGGGGAAGTACACAGATTTTATAAGATGTTTATGTAAGCACAAGAAAACAGTTACCTAAAAAATGAATGTAACATGAAGAGGAAAAACTTTAACATCAAGGATTGTGTAGGAACGCTCAAACACATTTATGCAAACCTTTCTTCTGACACTTTGCACACAGATATGAGGGTGATTCAGTGACGACCACGCACTAAGATGATTTACGGAGTATAGCGTGTTAGCTTTCCGCAGTGAGCCTTGAGACAAATCAATTGAATTACCCTAACGTGTTTTTTCTTGCAAGATTGGCACGGACGACAATTTCGGGGCGAATTAAGCGCGCGGACCTTCTTTGGTTTGCTCTTGCGTGATAAGCCGGCACTGGGGCCCAAGGATGGCAAGATCACGGAAGAACTCGCCATGGAAAGGATAGACCCATTCGCATAAGGCAGCACAGTCATACACTCATCCACATTGCCCGTACGGGTGATCGTATCGCTATGTTCTTGATATTCGAGTGTAGGCGACTGGAATCGGGTAAATGATGTGCTAGAACGAAGTGAAGACTCTGGGTAGAGGAAAGTGAACGACTCTGATGACGGCAGTATCGAGTGAAGTGAAGGCTGTTTGAAGAAGCTTCGGTCTTTCTGGTTAATTGATAGGTCAAATCAAATCCGCTCACTAGTTTGCGACGTCCTCCTGGATAGTTTTGAGGTGACAGTTGTTGATGGCGTTCGGGTAACTGCCCGTGAGCTTCCATGAGAGGATACAAGATTGGAGATCCCAATAGCCCTGCGTGCGGTGACGCCGCTGGTGGCCTCTCGCGTGCAACACTATTTATCTACAAATTAAATACAAAGTTTGCATATTTCATAATATCGAAAATTGAAAAAAAAAAACATACTGAATGCGCGACATCGTATACCTTGCGAAATTGGAAATTGGACTGAGGGCTGAGTGAAGAGGGATACTGGTTGGCCTGCGAACTGATTGAGTGATACGTTGGGTTATTATTGACACTCGTCATGGCAGGCAACTTGCTGAATGGTAGTGAGTGGTGAGAAGTGCGTTGAAGGTGGCCTACGACAACCGTGTGTCGTGATTATATATGCTTCAGGTGATCCCTTGTCCTCCAGATTGATTCAAAGAGACATGCGAAGACAACGAGTAATCAGCGCGAACCTCAGTCTGCTCCGCCGCCGAGAGCGTTTTCAATTACCTGCATCCAGTGTACGTTCTATTTCCGTTCCGGAAACGTCGTCGCACTTATTATGGGTATAGCCTGAGGAGAAGGCCATACCGATATTGTAATGATACTTGAACACAAATATCTGAGCAGAATCAGAGCTGGGCAGATTCGGCTTCCGGACCTGATAGTCCGATGGAAAAGAACATGCTCAGATTAGAAGCTCTCTTCAGGCTGATCCTGACTCGCCAACAATATAGCAGAAAACGCTGCAGCGCGCAGTGTATATGTTCTCAGGACATGACCAATCTTGAAGAAATAAACACATCCTTAGAATTTCAACATTACTGCCAGAGGAAACAGTGTCAGGCAAAATTCGAAGCGACCAGAAGAGAGCTGACAGACTTACAAAATAAATAAGCACTTTTTATTCATATGACGGGTTAGGGGAAATGATGCACAGGCCTACATGGCATTGCGATGCTAATTCAGTTCTGCGAAATGCCACGAGTATACATCCGTTAAAGACTCGCCTCGCGCGATGTTATGGGGAGAATGTGTCTAGACTCAACTGTTCTGGGGTTGCGTATCAAGGTAGAAGAAACCAACGAGTGGATCGGAATTACACAGCATACCGAAAATGAATATTAATCTTTTGATCTTTACAATTAGGAAAGGCGTTGTGTGTCACTGTGCTGATTATTAATAGATCGACTCGCTGCTAATCAAAGTGCAAGATTGGCAATCAACATCGTTCTCGCCATCAATAAGACGAGAATTTGGGTATATTAAGATGATAATGATGCCAGGAAACCGTCGCCGCTCACTGATCGTTCACGGTATTGCAGGAGATCTCATCTTTCGTCTTCAGAGAAGCATCAATTCGGAACATCGGACCACTTTGAAGTTACAGGTATGATAAAGCCTGAAACCGAAGGTCCTGCACTGCAACAGAAATAAGTTCAGACATAGCTTACTCAGTGATGAAATGATATCACCTTAGGTGTGTTGTCTGAAGGGAGAAAATTAAGCAGGAATGGTCCTTCTTCCAGGGTCTATTTGACTTCTTTGACACTTGGGGCGCCATCTTCATTTAAAGCATAAAGAGGGATGGAAACTGAAGCTCATGGTGCATTATGGGCTTCCCGCTCATCAGTTCATTATCTGTTAGAATCTAGGAGTAGGTCGCAACGACGTGATGTCTGTTCACACCCGCAATACGTGTGTTAGATAGGTCATATTTTTTGATATTTAGATTAGTTTGTGTCTGTGGCTTGCGTGCTGCCTTCAGCAATGAATACAACGAGGAGAGAAAGAAAACGAGGTTGAGGACTCAAGATTCCGAGTGAGATTTTCATGTCGGTGAAGTCCGTGGTGCACGCGGGCTGCCATATTTGGTCATCTGCTAGGTACCTAAGATTATAATTATTATCATCAGAACTGTGTGTTTCGACTCAAGCAAAAAGGCTTGCATTTATGATTGAGGCTTCACATTTGCCTCACGTTTCGTGGTAAATGGTTAGCAAAACTTCACTCAGACAAATGAACAAATGAACAACACAAGTGCTCGCTTTCGTCATACAAGTTTCAACAGAGAAAACGGAAAACGATACATCCGCGAGAATAAATACAACAAAGTCAGAACCAAGAGAAAAAGCCAGAGAGAAAGATAGNAAAAAATAGAAGAGACCGATCGATATTGATCAGGACACAAGAAGGCGATGGCAACTTCGAAGTCAAAGAAGAGGAGAACAGAAAAAGGATGAACATAAACATCCAGTCCACGTCATGCGATGGCTCACTGCGCAACAAAGGTTCACAGAAAGAAAAGAAAGAAGGGCAACATCATACATCAGCAAGAGGGCGAGTGCGTGGGAGAAGACTGCTCCCATGTTCGCTCCTTCCATGCTCTGTAATGAGCCCTGTGCAAAGTCCAGATGCGGACACCACTCAATGGGCAACACGGGAGCTAAAGTTGCCTAGTCGTCTTCCGAATTAGACGGCGGATAGGCTCTCCTACAACGAAGGTCAACAATCACAACCACATTAACATTGCGAGGAGCAAACTTACATGTTGCCGGCTTTTTCACCGCCTCTCCTGATCGTGGCCAAAGGCTGTTGCAGATGATACGCCAGATGTTTTGCACTGAATCCGTTGACTGTGGCACAGTAGTAGGACACTCAGTGTTACCTTCATCTACTCTGGAAAATGGCACACCAGGGTCCGTCAGAGGAGCCTCAGTGACCATCCAACGATGCCGGGCCAATCGCTGCCGGGCTCTGCCTGTGTTGACTGCACTGGATGTAGCAGGGGCCTCCCTCTCCTTTTTCTGCTTCTTTGCCGGAGAGCATCCGTCTTCTGCCTCGCCGCTGGACTCAGACTCAGATTCGTCCTCGCGCGCGCGTTTCTTGCCTTGCGCCTTCGCACTCATCATTGGTTTTGAATTAGGCATTGCACTCGACAGCGGAAGACGCTGCACTCGTTCCGCAGAAGGCAAACCGGAAATCGAAGACGGTCCAGGTTGAATCCAGGATTCAGAATCCATATCATCAGACGTATCTTCATTCGAGCTGGCACGCGTTTTCCCTTTCGAAGTCGTGCTGTGTTGAGGATCAGAGGGGGGAGACAATGCAGAAGGAGGTAGGGTGACAGTGGCAAGAGTTGAAGAAGAGGGTACATTAATTGGCTCATGTGCAGCGATTGCTCTCTCGCCGCGCCAGCCATCAAGCAGCACAGACAGCGGAACAGTAACACGCTTACTCAAGAATTCCTCAAAATTGCGTGGCGGGATGTAAGTTGGGTCAGGCTTCCAAATAAGCTTTCTAGCAGCTGCGTCTCCCGTTCCTAACTTCTTCAATCCATACTTCCCATGCTCCTTTACACAGTGCTCAATCCACTCCTGTGTCAGTCTCGGGCGCAGCGCACTAGGCAGGTGATACTGCTTCGAACGTTTGCAGCCCCGTTCCCACTCAAAATCGCTAGTAAATCGATGCTCCTCCATCTCAGCGGCGAACTCTAAGATTTCATCCAGAGTCGGAGGGACCGAGTTCTTTGAGATTGTCCAATTTGCGCGAGGACCGAGCACCTTTCCATCCGGCATCGGTGTGCCAGTTTGCTGATACTTTCTTCGAAACGCACCGCGTCCAAGCATTGCCCGTCCAATAACGAAGTCTGAGTCATCGCTGATGTACCCAATAGTACAAAGACGGTCAACAGCGTCAACGGTGAGCCTGCTAGACGGAAGGTCGAAGATGCCATGATGGAAGAGGATGCGCATATAGTGGTACTCGAGAGCCATCTTTCGGGCTTCAAAAATCTCTGGGATGGCTGAGTTGGTGTATTCATTGTGTTTCATCTTGGTGAGCTTCGCGTTATTCAAGGTCCTTGAGAAGTCGCGGATCTTGATGCCTTCCGCTTTGGCAGTGGCCATGGCATTGGCGTTGCCGGTGTTGTCGGGAACTATGTTAGACTGCATCTCAAACAATGGTTCGAGCATGTTGTCAATATCCTGCATAGGCCATACAGGATAAGGGCGTTGCAAGGTTTTCTCGCGACCTTTCTTGTCGAGCGGCGCTGGCAGGAGCCTCGAGAGTGCAGCTTGAGCTTCGGGAGATGCATTGGCTCCGATCTATACGGTTCTGATTAGTTTCTGGATGTGAAGTCGTCACCAGATCTACGCACCTCTTCGTTGGTCGTTGCCAGAGTTGTGGAAGCAAGAGTCGGCTGAACGCCAGACTCCTCGCCTCCGAGAACGCTCGTTGGGTATGCCTGCTGAGGGGTAAGAGTGACCCCAGAAGAAGCGAGGCGAGCCTTTTTGTCGATGCCGCGCATTGTGGAGGATCTGACGGGAACATGAGGGTCGGGCCCAAAAAGGCGTGTGATCGTGTTCATAACCACTTTCCAGACCATCTTCAAAGAATCTATGGGTGACAGACAGATGGAAGGGAGAAGGGAAAATTATGTTAAAGCGGATAGGAAAAATCGCCGACGACGATATTAGGTGGCTCACCTGATTGGGGAAGGTCTTGGAGGATCAGACGTGATAGCGCGTGTAAGGCAAGTAGAGCGATAGATGGTATACAAGCGATCGAGCTGGAAAGCTTCTAGATTTGTCGTGGAAGATGGTAGTGGTATGAAAGCAAGAGGATGGTCGGATTGTGGTGGCTTTTTATGGTGGCCTTTGTCTTCGCGCGTCGCGTAATTAATTATCTCACGTGATCGCGCTGATTTTGTTATCGCATAGATTCAATCGGATTTAAGGCCAAGTAGAACGCTACAAACGAACCTTTGTTAATATTTGCAGATGTATTAATTGCATCGATTCAGTAAGACAAACTCTTTCACTTACTGATGCTCAGTCTGTAAGGATATTCGGCGCCTGCAACAAGATCGAGTTAGTATGTTTACTCGTCCATTGCCGTGCATTGTAGCTGAAGACAGAGCCCATACTGATTGAGAGGCCGGCTGCTGTGCATGAACCTATGTACGTTTACCGGTGTACCTGCGATGCTATCGTTGTCGAGAAACCAGAGAATTTATTAGCCTATGATGCGGTTTGACTTCTTTGTAGCTGATTCAATGCCGTTCACAGACTTGTCACCCAGAGCAGAGTCCTGTTATTCTTCCGTAAGGACTAAGATGAGGTTTCATACGCCCCTACCCGTGAATTCGCGCGGTTAGCCGAGCATCGCCCTCCAGAATCTTGAGGACTCTATAAACACTGAGCTTTTGGCGATGCACCCCGAACGCACATAGAACCCGTCCTCCACCATGATGTTCGAAATCGAGCGTACTCGATCCTTAGCAGGCACCTCCAAGCTCTCAGACGATAGTAAAAAGAAGTGCAGCAGAGTGACTGTCGTCTCTGTCCTTCAACGCATCTGCAGCTGCAGGTCATACTGCCATAGACGGCATAGACTTCCTAGAACCATTGAGACGCAACAACATCTGACAACGGGCCACATCTCAACCATGTGTTGTAAGAATCTCATCGTGCACAAGAGAACGAGCATCGGTGATGCTACGCGTCCTATTCGTTCATTCTCCATACAGTCCGAGTCGTTGAACAGCCCATGTACGTCTAGATTGGACACTCTTGATCAACGTTCGCAAGCGTTCGAGGATACGTCTAGTGGGTTGCGTAGAGTGTTGACGGCGGATTATTTCTGATTTTCTGACTCCGCCTTTTTTTTCACGCGAAAATCTCCTAACAGAGTCGGAGATTGAACGGACGAAGTACGCGGCGAAGCGTTTGTTTTTGTAACTAGTAGTATTTGCAAACGGGTATAATGTAAATGATTGTACTTAAAAAAAAANCAGACATGAGACATGAGAGAATGCAACTTGACAGCAAGAGCTTTGGAGGAACAATTTATTAGTGAAAGCTTTAGAGATGAACTACGAAGAACCACGTCAACAAAAGGTACATATGTCTTATCAAGGCACTAGAGAAAAGCGAAAAAAATGTCGCAATGCATAGGCATCNAAAAATGCCGGGTAACGATAATAGCAAGNAAAAAGCCGATTCATAGTCATGACAAAAGGAAGGGGAGGGAAGAAAGAGAAGGAATAAGAAAGAAATAAGACGAGAAGCACAAGAGAATCGAGCATTCGGACTAGTACATGAATACCTTAGGAGCATTCAAGAAACCCTCTTTTCCGGCAGTTTCGACACAAGTGCAACGGAAGGTCAGGAATAACTGCACACTAAATCGAGTTATAGGTTAGCATTCCTCCACTAAGCTCCAAACATAACGACTATCTTACCCTAAGGTGCGATTTTTTACAAGCTTGGCAAGGATTGGGATTCGGAGGCGTCTTTGAAACGCAAACCTTCTTTCTCTTTCTCTTGCGCGAAGGGCCAATGCGGCGGGAGGTCACGTTTCCAGGAAGGTTCATGTGGGGAAAACGAGGCCCATAATCACTCGCAGATAGCTGCGGCAGAGCCTCGCTCTCATCGATAGCATCGATAACATCCATGCGACAGAGCTCGTACGCAGCTTGCCTATAGTTTTGCTGATGGGCTGAGGCTGAGGACGCGTGAGGAGGGGTGAAACGAAGCATAGGCTCTGGACAGGAGAAACTGAACGATGACGAAGGCATCGAACGGAACGAAGGCTATTGAGATAAGCTTCAGACTTTTTAGACTACTGTAATCTAATCTACTCACTGGTTCGTACAGCGCTCCTCGGTTATGATAGTCTTGGACTGGTAATTCTTGATCGGAATTGTGTGAGAATCCATGTATTCCTGTGCGTGTGTTGCTAGTATGTCCCTGATAGATCAAAGGCATAACAGAAGGGATGCGGCAATAGAAAGGTTGTGGGGAAGTTTCCATTTGAGGAGAAGCTGATGATCCCAGTGTCTCCGGGCGATATAAGGAGAATGAACGGACATCATGTAGCGAGGCCCCGGGATTCCAGCCCTCATTCATGACGCTTGTATCGATGTCCACCGGCATCAAGGGCGGGGTGGCGTTAACGACATCATATATCTGTAAATACAGAGTGTTGGATAAGATAACCTTGAAAGAAAGAGAAAGGGAAAACACACTTGATGAGAGACATCGTATAACTGGCGAGGTTGGAAACTGTCGGAAGGGACTTGCAGAGTAGGGTGGTAGTTGACCTGGGAAATAGGTTCATGCGGTATAGTATGGCCGTCCGTCATGACAAGATTGCCAAAGGAGAGTGGGTAGCTTCCGGAGGGAGTAAAAGAGTGCTTCGTAGTTAAATACACCCACAGATCACAATCCCCTAAAGAAACAGCTGATGATTCATTTCGAGCACGCGCAAACAACGAGGAATAGACGTGACCCCCGCACCGCTGGGCGTAGTTGCTGCTTGTCTTCTTTCCATTCCTACTATCGGAAAGGGCATCCCGCAGGGAGATGGTCTACTTAAGGAAGTAGCCTGCTTGGACGGAAGTGATAGTCCTTCAATCAGGTATCGCCGGAGCAGCGATGGAACTAGCCAAAGCACAGCATAACCGGAATCGGTTCCTGAGGCCGCGATTCGAATACCGTAGAGGTGAGCGAGAGAAAGCCTGCTCCAAGAAAAACGAGGTGACCTGTGCATCGCCGACGATAACGATAGTAGGGACATGGTTGCTGCGTGTGAAGCGTTGAACTTCTAGTCTGTTGTCGAAGTAAAGAAAAAGGAAAAGGCATATGAAAAATACACCGATTCAAGCTTGACACCCACCCGCTCTTCACTGAGAAATAAATCGAAGTAGAAACCTTTCGATTTATTCCTTTTATCTTCTGGAAATTGAAGACAGGTTCTATCGCATGCAATTGGATGCCATCTGGACGACTGTACGGGTTGCAGTACACAGCTAGGGGGAATGCACAGGCCTGCGACAACCATCGAGCATTACTAATACTAAGCAGAGCACCTTGTTCAGAAGAACAATAACCAAAGGGATTACTCCGAGTAGTCCCTGTGGTTACCAACGTAAGTATAAGGATTTTGATCCTGGAACGCCCGGCTACTCAACCAGCTAACCAAGCTTGTCTGATATTTATATTTTTCCGATCCCGCTCTGGGCGAATGGGATCGGAACAGATCAGCTGCGATAACAGAAATTTCAGGCGCAAAGACTCCCAGACACAAGCCTAACGTGATAGCAGTACTAGTAAGAAGCTAAGACAATGCGTGAGAGAGAACTGTATGATGGTAATCCTTAGAGATACACAAAACCACTCAGCACTGGCACTGGAACTTGAAAGAGAAAATACACTTAGAAAGCAATTATTAAAAGTCATTTCCAAAGAGTCCAACCAAAGCAATAATAAAGATGACAAAACACAAACAAACAAGAGAAAACACAAGAACTGTGACGTTCAAGCACATTCAATTTCACCTATTTTCTGACACTTTTGGCACAGATGATAGGGTGAATCGACGACGATCACGCACTTTAATTAATAGGACAAAAATATTAATACTCGACGTCATGTCTAGATAAATATAGCAAACAGCTTACCTTCAAGTGCGATCTTTTACAAGATTGACACGGGTGACGATTCAAATTGGCCTTATGCACGCGGACCTTCTTCACTGTGAACCTACCCTTGAGATTCTTGCGGCGGTAAGACGACACGTTCTCGGGAGAGCTCATCTGGGAAGGTCCAGATCCACTTGCATAAGACTGAGTAGCCGTGTGCTCAATGTACATACACTTGTCGATATCCCCAATGTGAGCGAGACCGAAATTAGAGTTTCCGTATTCTTGGCGATATGATTGAGATGTCTGAGGCTGCATAAATGTTGGGTCACCACGAAGCATCTCGGAGACAGGGACATTGAACGGCGTCGATCGTAATAAATTGAATGAAGCCTATATAAGAGACTTCAGATTTTCATGTACTTATATAATTGACTCGGATGAAACGAATAAACTGACTGGTTCGTACAGCGTTCCTCGATTGAACTGGTCTCGATACGCAGGCTCTTGACAGGAACTATGCGCGAGTTCATGGGTTCCGGTATAGGCATGATCGGACTGACCACGGCAGATCATAGGCATNGGGGGGAGGGAGCCGGCAATCAACGAACTGAGACGGGGGACCCATTTGAGGAGGAACAGAGTTCGATACCGACGGGTAGTACGAGGGGTACGAGAAGTCGGAGCGGACATCAAACGGAGAAACTCCGAGACTCAAATCCGCATCCATAACGTTTCTATTGATGTACGGAGGCGTCAGTGGCAACACCATTTGTCTGGTGTCATAAATCTGAGAGAAAAGTGTGTCTTAAGGTGTCAGCGTCAAGTATGAATATTGAAAAACATACTAGACGCTCAACATCGCATAGCTGGTGAGGTTGAAAATTGCCAGTAAGTCCTTGTAAGGCAGAGTATTGATTGGCCTGAGGCATCGACAGACGTGAAAAGAGGTCACTATGGTCATCCGTCATGATATGCAGATTAGTGTAGAAGGTGGTCAGTTCCAGTGAATTTCAAGGGCCGCTTCAGAACACTCAATGAGTAAACAACGGTAGCCGTGCAAGACGGGCTTAAGTACCCTATCTCAGCGGCGAGAGACGCTGAAAAGACGCGCAGCATAAAATGAGCACATACAATAACAGAATGCCATACAAACGTGGTATTAGACTTCCCCAAAGATAACACTACTGAACCCACAGCCATATGCGTTCATCTTCACTGATTCCAGTGTTATTGAAAGGAGAATATGGAGTCGATAAATCTGGCAGCCCTAGAGACAGCAGACCATGGAGCCGGAGGCACAGCATCAGGGGACCTATATTTTTGACTCCAGGACAGAAACGTAGTTCCATTTAATTTGAAAAAAAAAAAAAAAACACCGTTGTGTCGCCCACGGTTTGAGACGTAGTTCCAGGGCGCAAGATATAAACTTTGCCTGCAAAAAACGAGGCAAATCTGACATTGGCAAGGGAGGACAAACATGCCAGTGTGGAAATGCCTGATTAATTTCCGAGCTTGTAGCACAGAGATTTATCTTATTTTAGAGAACGTTCAAACGCAGCACAGGCATAAGCGTCCGAGTACCTGTCGTGAGAAAATGCTGATTATTAGATTCAGATTGTGTCCGATTTTAGTGTTGGTTAAAGTCCGGTTTCTGAACGCGAACCGGATCAGGTTCGCCACCTGGGCCGACCCTCTATTCGGTTCACGGTTCACAACTTACGAAACAAGTCTGATAGGCATTCTCATTATAGATGCTTGTTTCAAAAAAATGGTAAGAGCCTAAGAGGTACCGACACTTCACATGGTATCAGTTTGCTTACAGAGATTACTTTTGATGTTGAAGAAATTGCGCAGACTTGTAATCATTTTTTTTTTTGATATCTTATGTTACTTGCAATTAGTAATATAATTTTTTTTTCTGNAAAAATGTTCCTGGGGCGGTTCAGGTTCGAACGCGAACCGAACGTCAGCGAACCGTTCGTAACCGTTCGTATGAGGTCAGGTTCGGGTTCGGCAACCTCAGCTGAAGTTCTGTCTAAAGCGAGTGAGACGAGTCGGCACACAGAACGTTTGCTTTTCTGAGACATTAGAATGAGAAATAAACAATCATAAACCGAAAGATAAACCAATAATCATGAGAGCCGCTTCGCTGACTCTCCTATGTGTCCTTGTACCCGCCCGAGACACGGAAACGTCGCAGGCGGATGCGCGGGACTGTCATCGGCAGCTCCACCAACACCACCTCTGACCCGGGTCGGGTCAGAGGGGTCAGACCCAGGGGTCAATAGAATTCCTGAATTTGCCCAGGTCGGAGGGGTCAATGACTAATATCCATATAAGTATATTTGCGATGATTTGTAATTATATATACCGCATTTGTAAGCATCTAAATTGACTACGTGCTGAGGTGGGCTGGAGGCACTCAAGGGATAAAGCANTTTTGCTGAAGAAGCAAACTTATCTGAGCTGCTCAACAACTTACAGAACCCTGATACTGCTGAAGCTGCTAAAGAGCTGAAGAAACCAGAGACATGACATGCCAACAGATACAAGAGAGAGCTCTAGGGCAGGGGGCAGTAGTTTCGGGTCAATGGGTGGTCCAAGTGCGAGTACACACAGGATATTGTTTTAGTTTAAAAGCTTCCAATCTATTCAAGTTTAATATCACTTTTGTCTACTTTATGAGCTATCGACCCCTATCGACCCCTCCGACCGTATACCTACCCGGGTCGATGGGAAATCCTACCTGCCGTTATAGACCCATTGACCCGGGTCGCACTGGCTGTGACCACTTGCATAGATTGGCGCGCAAGCTTGTGGAGTTAGTTCATCCTGATCCTATCTAGTCTTTTCATGAATCACTTTTGGTCTTGACAATTGTCCACAGCCTCTAGGAATTGGATTTGTCAGAAGATCACTCTACACTTATGAAAAACGAGCCCGTTGATCAAGTTCGGCGTTCGGGATGCTTTCCTATCACCGTATGACCGAGCACAAGCACATATTGGCGTTTTGTGAGTGCATTTGATGTCTCCTAGCAGGTCAAGTTCGGGTTTGCGCTACGATTGCCCAGTACGGACAGAAACGACATTCGATGACATGAAGNAAAAAAAACGAGCATCGAGCATCTCCTGTAGAAGCACAGACTAGACAACAGCCTAACACAATCTACATAGAGTTAGCTTTCTCAAGACCTGTGTGTGTAGTAGTAATTTACTATCTGATGATTTCAACTAGAATGGCTAGTAGTTCTCCATTTCGCTACTTTCTGGAATCAATTCATATATCTCTCCGTCCGGCACGGTACATAAGGTGGTGTGCTGTGTGCAGAACATTATGTATGAGTCCGATGCGACGCCGACACGCTTAGAACCACACTGGAGAGCAGAACACGTCGTGCATCGGCACGTCAGCTGAGGACGATAAGGGGGTACCACAGCCTTTCCCAAAGATAGCCAGGGCAAACGTACAGGTCAGTGTATTAGAGGAAGTCCTCGCCGATACTTCAAGTTTCATATTGAACAATGAGAAATGAGACAGTCACCTTTTTCTTCGGCAGAAGTTCAAGATTAATTTCATCTGAACAAAGCCTCCCATGGATATTGACTCGACCCTGCATTTCTCTGCCTGAGCAGTAAGCAGAGATAGACTCGGAGAGAGGCAACGATTCGGAGTGAAACATTGTTGAACTACACTCAGGTTGTAACTGTAACTTACTACTTATTGTGCGCATTCACTACTACTAGTACTAGTGAGTGCGCACAGTAAGTAGTATGTCACAACAATATTAATAATAATGTAGTACAACATGTTACCTTGCCATCACATTGGCTTTTGGCTTGGGAGCCCAAAGCGGTGGCGGAACACGCCATAATGTTTTACGTAAGTCAAGATCTCATGTAATCATTAGTATGACCATGATGCACTTCAGCAGGCGTGCTGCAGTTCAAGCATAGTATAAAAGAGAAACGTCAAAGTACACTACCAAAAATATTTACAGACAATGAAAGTATCCGATCTATCTACTGAACTCATCGGTGCATTGCAATGTCAGGGATCTCAGCCGATTCAGCAATTCACCAAATAGCTCATGAGTGTATGGTATCAATCAAGAGCAACACCCACTCTTCACCTGCTCCTCACTCCTGCTAACCTGGATTACATTCCCTTCAGTAGGCTTGATATGGCTGTCGGAACCCTCCAGCGTCCTTGTCGATACAATTCGATGAATTTCTGCAGAAAAGGGCGCGAAATATGCATGAGAAAAGTTCACCCAAACAGAAAACTCAGAGAACGTACCTGACAGAATGGTTTGGAAAGCCTTTTCTACGTTTGAGGCGTCCAGCGCCGAGGTCTCGATAAACGACAGTTGATTTTCAGCTGCAACGGAGAAAAGGTGAGATATACATGGTAGCAACGGACTTATCTGACTGAACATACCAGCAAAGGCCTGTGCTGCTTCTGTAGCCACCGCACGTAAGTGTTTCAAATCGCTCTTATTTCCAACCAGCATGATCACTATGTTTGAATCCGCATGGTCACGCAGCTCCTTCAGCCATCGTTTCACATTCTCGTATGTCTGTGGTTTTGCGATATCATACACGAGCAGTGCACCAACTGCGCCACGATAGTAGCTAAAAGACCAAGGATGATCAGCAAAACGTAGCAAAGGGCGAATAGTGAAGAGTGTCGCACGCCGAGGTAATTGCACGGTAACGTTCCTGACCAGCTGAGAGGAAATGTATTTCATCAGTATGTAATGCTCGACGGTGAGATGCCCGGGAAAACGGGATTAGTCGTGCAAAAGCGGCGCAAGCTACAGTCACCTCATGGTGGCTGCACGCTCATAGTTCTCCTAGCAGACACTTATACAACCCAAATATACTCACCAGTATCCCATATCTGAGCTTTTACGGTCTTTCCTTCGATCTCAATAGTCCGAGTAGCAAATTCGACGCCAATCGTGGACTTCGAATCGAGGTTAAATTCGTTGCGCGTAAATCGCGAAAGAACTGTATTTAAGCGCAAAAACATCAAAGCTGAATTCNAAAAAAATGGTAATATCTTTCTTACGGTTGCTATTGATATTACATGTTAGTCTCAAGCGTGTATTGTACTCTGGCAAATAGACCACTCACGATTTCCCGACTCCTGAATCACCAATTAACACGACCTTCCAAAAGGTACACGTCAATCATGTCGTTCGCCGGACCTTTGAAAGCATACCTTGAAGAGAAAATCGTAATCTGCAGCAGGTGCACCGGCCATGATTTAGTTAAAGGAGCAAAAGGGTTTGTTGTGAGGTCGTAGTCGCGTTGTCGTCGAGCAGCAGGAAAGATCCAAGAAAGGAAACATGATGATACGTGCGGAGTTCGAAGAAAACTCCAAATGCGGTATATTCTTCATTTGCGACTTGAACTAGTTTCTCTTTCAACACAGAACTCCGTCACAGTTTCATCCTATTTAATATTGTTATTTATATTCGTGTCCTCTTCGCACTGGGTTTGAGCCTGGACACATACATCGTTGATGTCCTCGATACCTCATCGTAGAGTACTATAATGTATTGCGGTACGTTCTGTCTCTATTTGAATACTCTACACTGGCGATCTCCTATCACTACTATTTGCCTGCTTTTTTAGTCCCGGGTTTTCAACACAACAACATGGCGTCGAGACTGCTTCGACAAAATTGACCTCAATGATGTAACAGTGCTTAATCTCTTAACACAGTCTTACGGTGATACTTCGACTGTTTTTACCTTTGCATCTCTCACCCTTTTTACCTTTNAAAAAAATTCATGCTTCTCAATACATTGTATTGGACTACTGGAAGACTGCTCGGACCGACTCGGTGTCGATTTGATGCCGAGTCAACTATGAATCTCTCTGCACATCGTGAAGTCAATAATGATCTTCTGATATACCTCAACTATACCTTCTCTTCTTCTGTCCTCTTAAACCTGCTTCACAAAATGCTGCACATCTTGGAATCCTGATTTTCTTCGGAGATCTATGTCTCCAACCAAGAGAATCTCTACGCAGCGTTAATTGTCCACCCTCTTGTGGCCTACCAATTCTGTCTTTACGTCTTCTCTGAGGCTCTGAATCAAGCTTTAAAACAACATACACAGCCTTAAGGTAACGTATTCAGAGCTCATTGTTACCGAGTCGGCAGTGCTCAAGTTTCTACGCGGAATAAAGTGTAGACCTTCTACTACCTCCGTACGCCTTTCTACGCTGTCCCAGTCTTCTGCGAGCCTCTCGACTCCAACGATGAACATTATCGATGTAAAGCGGAGCAGGTCCGTTGACCCTGGGTCGGCAGCGCTCAAATTCCAACGCAGCGCCGACTGTCGACCTTCTCTCCTACTACCTCGATGCATCTTCACCTTCGCTGCTCCTGTCCTTGTATGGACCGGATCTCTCAACAATGCATATACTGCCGATGCAAAACGCTCGTAAGCTTAAGGGCACGAAGTCGGCAATGCTCAACTTTGAAAGTTCTACACAAAGTTAAATATAGACCATCTCGCACGACCTCGATACGTTTTCACCTTCACACTCGTTTTCCCTATTCTTCCCTTCTCTAGGCCAGCATACTCCCAGCCCAGCCCAGCATAATGCATCTGGAGTCCGTTGACGCCGACTACGCTGCGCTCAAATCTCATAAACACACTGTCACCTGCCGACCTTCCCAATTTCACACCTCCCTCCCCCCCTTTAATCTCCCTCCCTNAAAAAAAAAGGTTCCATCTATTAGTAGCCCTTTCTAGCCCTATCTCAAGGCCGAGACTCCCAGAGCTTGTACAACTGGATCCAGATCACTCCGAGTCGCTGACAGTACTCAACTGGAATCCACATACGAAGTAAATACATTATCACTCACTGCCTTGAACTCAACTCTCACCCCACCGCCTCCTTCGCCTCCGCTCGGAGTCACTATTTTAATGAAAATAAAGATCAGATCAGCAAACTGCATTTCGGCCCGAGCTGGATTTCCGATCGCCTACCGTGCGTAAGTCTCAAAGTCATGCAACTCAAAACAAAAATTGACACTAACGACGCAGCCAGAAAGTGCTCTAAACGGTCCGCGAACATCTATGCCTGATCGCGATCGTCATACCGCAACTCGATTTCACNAAAAAGCCCCCAAAGTWAAAAAAATTAAAATAACTAATACCTATTATATTCAAAGTACTTCAACCATGGAAATCAAATATCTAAACATGATACCATAAGAATTTATTATCTATTTCTTTTCGTAATCATGCATAATAACCAATAAAGTTGGAAGAAATAAAATGAAGGTGGGAGGTTCGATTTGAGAGGACGAAAGAAGAGGCGGTAACGCAGACAAATTGCGCAGACAAGATTATGCAGACACTCTATGGCGGGCGACTAGAGCGCAATAAGTACTCCGCGATGGATTTATAACGTACGAGGGTGGGGCCAGCTACCGTTTTGTATATTTATTTTATACACGATTTGCAGTGGATCACGGTCGGCACGTATACGATGTACAGATTGAGTAGACGCAACCGCCCGCAAGAGACTGTCACTGGGAACAGCAGTAAGTAGTTACCTTATAAGCTGTGCAGAGCAGCATATTGTCTGCTTTTCAGTCGAAACAAGTTTCTGACTTCAATTCTCACCAGAGTACTTAACTTCTGGTGAGAAACTTGTTTTAAACTAGTATTCACATGTGGTCATCAGACTAGAATTGTAATTTTTGATAAAATAAGCTTTTATTTACCTTGTAAAACAAGATGGAGGTCAAAATTNAAAAAATCGAGTCAAAATATCACATCCCTCTGTACAAAATAAACATATCTTCTCACTTACACAAAGGCTGAAAATGACTGTGTAAGTGAGAAACTTGTTTCAACTGAAAACAAGAGATTTCGTTGTTGTCACATGTAAGACATGTGTCACGCTTTGTGACACTGATGATGAATCAGATGATGATTAGATGATTAGACAATAATTACCCTTTCCCTAGTTAAATTTAGTATATATACTGCAGTAGTACATAATTTCTATGCTCAAAGATATTCAAACACATGTGTTTTGAGGTTAAACGGGTGCAGAGACGAGAGAGAACAAGAGAGAATGAATCTGTAGCTTTGTGCCACAGTAATTCCCAAAAGCGGCTGAGCCAATCATTTCTGCCGCTTACAAATCACGCCGTTGATTTTGCCGGCATTGCGTCTCGCGAGAATTCAATCACATGACAATTAATATCAATAGTAAGAATAGTAATAACATGTGTAGCAGAGTACACTAGAAATAACACCGAAGAAAATAAGTGGTAAAGAAAAGAAGGAAAAAGGGGATGGAATAAAATAAGGAGAACGAATAAATGATGAGTAGTCGTAACAAGAGGACAAGGTTGGGACAGAAGAAGCTAAGGCGAACAAAAAAGACAGGTGGATAAAGAGAGGCGGAGGTGAGACATGTAATATTGATATGATATGTATGTTGTGTATGGTGCGGCGTATATACTTGCGTGACGGGGGAACATGAGAAGAGCATGAAAAAGAAATGATCTGATCTATTTCTTTTGGTATGTGATAGGAAAGGGGGAAAGTAGGCAGGAGGGTGAAAATATGACCAAGAGAGAAAGAAACATAAAGTTAAAAACCAATGAAATGAAGTGATACACATGGGAAGGGAGGATGCGTTAGAAGCAGGGACTGTGAGGCGATATGAGAGAAAGCATAGCGAGGCAATAAGATAAAGGTGAGCAAGCCTCACATCGGCTCCAACTCCTGCCTTGCCACGCTATCAATGTGCTCCTCATCAAGCAACATTCCCCCGGTTTCCTCCACTTCCTCTGTCTCAGCATCCACACTGCCTGCCTGAGCGCGCAACGGAGCCGCCGGTGCACCCTCCCCGCGCAACCATGGTTCTCTCCATAGCTCAAGCAGACGCGACCGTCGTGCAGGGCTGCGTTCTAACAACCTCCGTACGATATCCTTCAGCTCCAGCGACGCAAGACGCCGCGCCGTCGCCACGGGTGAAATTTCATCCTCCGCCTCTCCTCCTTCCCCATCGGCCTCGCCTTCGCCACCTTCAAGTGCACACGTTGACGCGTTATCCCCATCGCTATCTTCAAGCTCATACTCATCCGGCCAATAATACTCGCACTGCGCAATCCGCATGAGAAGATCCCGCCTCCTACTCGCCGCCCCTGCACGCGTACGCGCAAGCACGCTTCCTGAATTAGCACTTCGCGTGCTGCGCATGCTGCCTGTACGCGAGGGCGCTGCGCTCGAAGAGAAATACGAAGGCGGCGCCGCGTCGAATGGGAGTTGTCGCGTTGCGAGTGCGTAGAGGACAACACCGCATGCCCATGCGTCTGTTTGACGACCGTCGTAGTAACCTTGTGATGCTCCGTTCGCGGGAGTAGATGTCTCGGACCCATGCTCGCTACTTTGCCGTGTTGAGCTCATACTAGCGCCAAGTACAAGCTCNGGGGGCGGCATATGATTCTGAACCGCAACGCGTAGAGAGGAGTGGCGAGACAGGGTCGATGAAGCGACTGAGCCCAAAGTCCGTAAGTTTGATAAGCGGTGTGTATAACGGAGGTAGCGGCTCGCTATGTGCGAAGATATTGCGCGTAAGGAGTATGTCTAATGAGAGAACAATCGAGATGAGATTAACCACTATCATTTTTATTTAAAAAAAAATAACATACTCTCGAGCTTGATATCGCGATGCACGAGTGAAACACCGTGCATCCACCCAACAGCCCGGCAAAGTTCACCCCACATGCGCCGCACGGCAGGCTCAGTCACGCGTGCGTATTGTACATCAGAGTTCACAAGGTTGAAGAGCTCACCACCTCCAACATACTCAAGTACGAGGCAGTGGTGCGTATTCGTGGTAAACGAATGAAGATAGGCCACGATCGAGGGATGCGCGATATGCTGGACATAAAATTTCAGATACTGGAAAAAACAATACAAACAGGAGATGACATACCCGTAATACCTCTACCTCTCGAACAAAACTAATACGCGTGCGGTCATTTGCATCGCACAACGCGCGATTCATCATCTTGACCGCAACAACTCTTCCGCACAATTCGTCGTTTTTCACCGACAGACCAGGCAAAGCACTCGCGCCCTCACCGTCCTGCTCATCAAGCAAGACACTATCCTCCGCGCTACCTGTATCTCCATCCTGTCTCTCTGAATCCTCCCACATAAGCCCAGTACTTCCTAACACTGGAGGTGTAGGTTTGAGTCCCTGCATATGTGCATCGCTTCTTCGCTTTGCCCAACTTGAGCTCTTGCGGCGTAGCCCAGCCTCCAATTTACATGTATTTTTTGGATACACCGGAGGAGAAAGTGTCGCTCGGTCATCTTCAGCAAGCCATACGCTGCTGAACGNCCCCCTCACCAAGCGTACGTACGAGTGTGAGCGACGCCGATGTTGACTTTAGGCGCAAACCCGCACTTAATACAGGCGAAAATGGTAGGGCCTCTTCGAATCCGGAGTCGCCGCTCCCGCGAGTTGCGCTGACAACATGCGTCTCCCGGCGGACCGGAAGATTACGGTGAGCTGACGTCTTGGCCAAGTGTGCATGAAACAAAGAAGGCGATAGAGATGGCGAAGGGGACGTTAATGCGGCAGGAAGGCGGATATGATCCGCAGCGGGCGGAGTCATCGGTATCGCAGTGAGCTCGACTGATAACGCCGTCGGACTGCTCGAGAGCTGCCTTGCAGCCTCGGTAAGCTGCAGGAACTCGCGCTTGAAGGATGTCTCCCAGTCCGAGCCGCCTTTCTCTTTTCGGAACCTGGGCTCCTCCTCCTCGTCTCCTTCCGCGAGCGTGGGGTCCGCAGTATATCGCGAAGGGAAGAACCGGGACAGGGGTGGGAGCCTTGGTGGGGACGCCTCGCGCGAGCTCGCAGAGGACTTGACGCTCGGCGGGGGCGTTGGGCGGTAGCTCATGGAAGTGGTAGCAAAGAAGTCAGCGGTGGCGGATCGAGGCGGCGGCACTGCCTCCACTTTGGGCGTCTCGACTACGAGGGTGTCGCTGCGCGGGGGGTGCAGGCGGCGGAACGGGCGTAGGTGGACCAGCGGAGGCGAATGGCGAGCTGAAGAAGGCAGCGGTCTTGCTGCTGCTGCTGTCGTCGTTGCGCGAAGGAGTCTCCTGAGGTGATGGCAAAGGCGATGGCAGCAGGCCATCTGAGACGGTGTATGCTGCGCCTGCAGAGAGCGGTGTGGTGTGGATGGTAAGCGATCTGTGTCCGCCTGAATGGGGGGCAGGCGTCGGCAGGCGAGTCCAGGCAAGCATATCGGAGTAGGTGTCGGTGTCGGTGTCGGTATCTGCGTCTGCGTCGGTGTCGTCGCGGTATGAAAGCTCAGACGTGGAGAGAGCGTGGCGAAGATGATGGAGGCTCCATGAAGAGGGCATGCTGATATATATATAAAATATGAAAGCCTATGCTTTGCTGTCGCGGATAAGTGAGTCCCAAGTCGATGAGCACGGGCAGTGCTTCTCCACTTCCGCACGGGACTCTGGCCTATTTGTGACTTTTACAATTATAATACTGCAGACTATGACCTCAGACGCGGAGACTGTCTCGGCCCTCAATCGTGCATCCACACCTCAGACGATGAGTGCGGCGGTCAGTCTGAGTTCATGGCGGGCAGCGCGCAGGGACGCGCGGCAGCAGCGAGAAGAGGACGAGACGAGTCAAACGTCAAACGACGTGGAAGGGAACNAAAAAATTATTATTTTTAAGATTATGTAATTTATCTCATCACGGCGGGACCTTTTTCGGACATTTTCATTCCTAATACGGAGATCATGTACACACGTGGGTTACAATGGCATAATCCGAAACCTTAACTTTGTTTCTCCAGAAAAACAAAAGAAATTCGACAATATTAATATTAATATCATGGAATCTTGAATCTTGTCGTATACCTGACTCCGCGTTCAAATAACTCCAATCGCCTCATGCTCCCGAACCCGAGACCATCCTCCGAGCTTGAAGATCGCCTCAACTGAAAAGATTACACAACTGCGGCCTCACCGCGCACCACTCCGGCTGCAACGCAATCGCACTCACACCGCGCGCCACCATGCGGTACCGCAGCGCGTGCAGCCGCGGCAGCGCCTCCGTCCCGTTCAGCGTCCCGCCCGTCCAGAACACCTCGGCCGATGCAGCTGCGCGCGGCCACACGATCGAGTCGAGGTTCTCCGGCCCAGATTGTTCTGTCCAAAGGAGCTGCTGACCTGTGTGCCTGATCGTGTAAGTAGACGGTAGAGTAGACTATTTGTTAAGAAGCTACTTTCCGCCCAGGACGAGACTGTGCTGTTCAGCTGTCAAGTTGGCGAAGGGGTCGAAGGAATATGCCTGACCAACACATCAGAACCTAATACGCAGCCACAAAACTGCAAAACACACCTTCTGCCACGTCTTGAACGGATCACACCAGCTATTCCTACAAGACCCAATAACACCCGTGTCAACCAAAATTTCATAATTAAATTACAATAAATAAAAAGTTACCCAAGGACATCCTGCACGATCCACTCTCCCGCTCCGCAGTCCTACATGCAGCGAGAATTGTTCAGTCAGAGCAGTCCGCCAAGTAAAAAAAAAGGATATACACACGAGATAGAAATAGTCCGACGGCCCATGCACGAGTTGGAAGCCCTTCGCTGCTACAGCGGCCGAGTTCGCAGATGATATCCATACCCTAATAGCTCAATAAATAGAGCACATTAAACAACGAAAGAAGNAAAAAAACATACATGACCACCGTATCATTACCCAGCGTCACATTATGTTCCAACACCATTTCTAGCATGCACAAACGTATAAGTTAAAGAAAGAAAGAAAAACAAATCAAGAATCTCACCTTCCCACACAACAGGTGTCTTACCCACACTCCTCAGCGCAGCGTGCGTCGCTCCCACAAACGTGCTCAACGCCTCCTCAAGTGTCTGTCCCGTCGAATTCAGCTCTGCCTGCGTCTGCACGTCCGCCGTATAGCACGGCTCGTTCAGCTCGTCCCCGCCTGTGCTGAACAGGGTCGACGGCACGAGGCCTGCTGCACCGCGCAGAAGAGAAGCCGTGAAGTTCGTTGTAACAGGTGAGGCGAAGCGTAATTGGCCTGCGGGTGGTTCTGGGAGAAAAGAATGGAATCAAGAAAGGAAAGAAAGAGAGAGGAAAAGGTTTTTGGTGTTTACCGTTTGCGAAGGTTGCCCAAGGGGACGCATCGAAGCACGCGATATGCTCCGGGCGTGCTGCAGCTATAATAGCAGAGTGGCCCGGTGTGTCGATTTCCTGTAATCGTAGAACTAAATTTAAGCTCCAACTTGTAAAAGCTCATTGAAAAATGGCAGACTATCAAAACATCGATTCCTCTCTAAATTGGATATGCCAGATCAGTCTCTGAATATAAATAAATAAATAAATATAGAGAATGAAGGCTCACTTCGCCGGCATATGTTACGATGTCTTGCACGTCCCCCGCCGAGTACACTGAACTTGCAGAATATGCACCCGCCTGCGAGATGTCCTCGAACCCGGGTATTTCGAGCGGGAAACTCTGACTGTCCGTGACATGCCAGTGCAGTGTGTTTATCTATACGAGATAATTAGGAATAATTTCTGCGTGAGTTCGGTAAGAGCGAACCTTGACCCAGCTCATTGCGTCGAGAGTCCTTTTGATATCCGAGACTGCGAAACTGAAAACCCATTCAGCCTGGACACCAATGAACGAGATAGACAAGCGCCTACAAGTTCCGCGCAGTGTCGAGCATAAATCCGCGATAAGGCTCAAAATCCCAATACATCGACTCAAAAATGCAGAAAATCTACTACAAGCACTCACGAATGCAGGCGCGTCCTCGATCTCCATCGGCGCGTCGAGCGTATATATCATCCCAGAATACGTATACCACATCTGGCTGAACGTCATCAACCCACGGAACAGCCCCAGCGTCGTATTCGCGCGCAACGTCGCGCCAGCCCCGCCCGCCGGCACACTCAGCGTATAGCTCTCGTCGCGCTCCGCGAGCGCTTTCTGCGCCTCCGCCGTTATGCTCTCCGGCTTGCCCNGGCCCGGACAGCTGAAGCGTCAGCGACTTGAGCTCGGACGCGCCGCGCACGGCTGAGACGTCTCCGGAGCCACGGCCCACGACGAGTCGCCCCAGTGCGTCGCCCTGCAGGAACGCGTGCGTGCGCGCGACGGCTGCCGTGAGGTCCGCCGGGACGCGCGCGAAGGGCGTGGAGATGGTGAAGCCGGGCGCGAGGCGGAGTGCACTGGTGCCGTTTGTGAGCACCTGGGGCTTGGGCCAGAGGGCGAGGACGGGAAGGTAGACAGATGAGGTGAAGAGGATCGTGCAGACGAGTGAGAGACTTGGACGCATGGCAGATGAACTCGAAATTGTACTTATGTTCCTTCAAGTTTCTCTGCTGGGGCTGCGACAGCGACTCGGAGTACCGCTGGCAGACTCGCGAGCAGATTTTATACAGCGATAGAACCTTGCTATCGTAGCTACATGTGAAGACATCACAAGGTTCGACTTCGAGATCTTTCAGCAACACATGCTATCATCAGCGCAGCCTAAAATCCTCTACGAGGACACAACACTCCATTAGATCTAGTTGTTGTCTCTTGCTCGACATGTCGGCCAGCCTCTTCAGAAAGCTTCAGTCGATCCACACAGCAATAGTAGACGTTGAAAAGTTGCATGAATATGAATAGACCTTGCTATCTCCGCGCACTTCTTCGTCTCATTTGATGGATTTCGCGATATCTTCGGCCATGTGTAATTGTGTAAGATTAAAGAAAGAAGAAAGAAAAGATAAAATCAATTCGGCTCATAAGCGGTGTTGCTGCAGTAGTATAGAAGATAGAACCTCCCCAGTGCAGCGGGGTCATGTTATTATGGCAATAATAGACAGTACATGCGAACATATCAAGGGCGCGCATAGAGTAGAAGACACAAACAGTAACAAACGAAGAAACAAATGCAACAGCTACAACATAGAAGAACAGGCAGCCGCGACGAATCCCATACACAACAGCTTTACGAGTACTTACAGGTCCTCTGGCTCGGAGTCCTCTCCGCGTTTCCTCCGTGCCATCCGCTCCTTCTTCAGTTTGCGCGCATCCGCCGCAGAAATTTTCTTTACTTTCTTCGTCTCTATCTTGTTGCCCATCGCATCGTACGTGTCCTCATCCTCACCCTTGTCCTTGTCGATACGTGCACCGGACCCTTGGCCTTCCACCCAGTTATGTCCGGACGCCTCGAGATGACCGTCACGCATAGCCCATACTCTGTAAGATCAAAATGTCAGAAGTGAACAGACGTAGGTGTATAATTATATGATATACGCACTCCTTGCAAATGGACTCCGAGAAGTCGCGGTTGTGCGTAATGACAAGCACACCACCCTCGAACACCTTCAGAGCTTCGATAAGAGCAGCGAGAGACTCTCGGTCGAGGTAGTTCGTCGGCTCGTCAAGGCACATGACATGCGGTCGGCGCCACGTCGCAGCACCAAGCACGATCTTCACTTTCTGACCACCTGACAGACCACGCATCGTGTTGTGCGACACGAATTCGGGCTCCAGGCCAAAGTCCGCCATGTGTTTCTCTATTTCGCGACGCACAAGCGGTCGGAGAAGGCCAAGGCGCTGGGCCTCGCGCGTGTCAACCTCCAAGACTTTCTTCTCGAAACCACGTTTGATCAGGTCGTCACGCGGAAGCCAGATGTTCTCAGACGACGAGAGGCCCTTGAACGAAACCTCATACTCGTACGACTGCTTCAGCTTCTTGCGCGCAGTGATCTCATCGATTAAACGCTTCTGGCCTTCGATAACAATGAGTGCACCGTCCTTCATCTTCTGCATCTCCTCCTCAGAGATCTGTCGGTTCGCCTTCTGCATCTCCTCCAAATCCTCACCAGTCTGGTAACGCCACAGCATGTACTCAAGCGGCGTCTTGTCAAGGTGATGATCGATGTGGTGGAATGCGTGCTGCGCAACATAACCGATGACCAAGTTCGGGTGCTTCCAGATCTCACCGCCTTTATTCGGCTCGGTGTCACCGACCAGCAACTTGACAAGCGTCGACTTCCCGGAACCATTAGGACCGAGGACGGCGACACGCGATGAAAGCGAGACTTGCAGGGTGATATCGTAGAGCTGCTGCACAGGAGAACTAGGGTACTGGAAGCCAACCTTACGCATCTTCAGGAGCGACTTCTCCTTCGTCTTCACACCCTCGAGCAGAGGAGGGTCGGGAAGTTTGAACTTGTAGTCCTCTGCAGCCTCAAGCGTGTAGTATGACCTAGCTTCCGGAACGGCCTTCACGAACGCCTCCAGGTTACCCCTGTAGCGCCTGAGCTTGAAACGATTGAGATGAAGCACATCGGTGATGGTGTTGTTGAGGAAACTTGAGTCATGAGAAACTATAATAGACGTGCATGTCGTGAGACCGTTGAGGTAAGCCTCGAGCCATGCAACATTGATGACGTCCAAATGATTAGTTGGCTCGTCGAGCAAAAGAATATCGGCCTTGAAAAGCATAGCACGAGCAAGCGCTAGCTTCATCTTCCAACCTCCAGAGAGACTGCCAATAGCCTGCTTCTGCCTCTCGTCGGAGAAGCCGACCGAAGCAAGGGTCTCAATCGATTCAGCCTCGCTTGTCTCGATACGCTTGTCCGAAAGAATGAACTCCAGGACAGACATGTCAGCCTCGCTGCCATCAATGTCGTGCTCCACATAGAATGTGCGAACATCGTCCGGAGACGGGAAGCCCTCGACCTGTCCGTTCGTGATCGCACGCATAAGCGTAGACTTGCCGGTACCATTTTTACCGCAAAGACCATAGCGGTGGCCACGCTTGAGACGAAGAGTCGCGGTGTTGAGCAGGATTTTCGCACCGTACGCAAGCGAAAACGTGCAGTTGCAGAGCTCTTCACCCTCCTCCTCATCTTCGGCAACAATATCATCCTCATTGTCCTCGGAAGATGAACGGACCATGAACTCTGCAGCAATGTTCGCCGGTTCAGGTGAGGTGGAAATGAATGCAAGGTACGGAGAAATCGACTGCCATTCGCCGTTATCGAAGGTCTTGAGGTTGACAAGTGCTGCAGCAAGGGCACCGACATACTTGACGATGGTATCGTCAGCAGAAGGTACCGGCGAAGCACCAGCCTTTTTGTAGACAGAAACAAGCGAGCTGGCAAGTGGCCCAGCCTCAGCGACCTTGAGCGGAGGAAGATCCGTACCATCACCAGTCGGCACATCACCGACCTGGCGAAGCGTACTAATCGCACGCTCGACAACACCACGGGCTTCGGGGTCACCAATGGTGTCCTTAATCTTAATGAGTCCAGGAAGGAGCTTTGGCAAGAATGGGCGAACGGTCGTTGCAGAGTCGACAAGTTTGGCCATGTTGTCGACGATGCTGTCATGTTTACATATTACTACATGAATAGAATGATCAGAGAACAGGTACTCACACAGCAACCTTACGCTTTGTGGCAGTAAGCTTCTCCGAAAGACCACGAGACAGAAGAGGCACCATAAGGGAGAGCGTAGGGGAGTCTACTTCAGAAACGAATGTGGTAGCGGAGAGGAGCTGAATGGTGCTCGGCACCTCCTCAACTGGATTAATTAAAGCAGATATAAGGGCCGGAATAAAGCGTTCTATGTCCTTGTTCGAAACCAGAGCAGTAGCCTTAGTAAGCGAGTCGCGCGCCGCCTTTTTCACGTCGGCCTTGGTGTCCCAGATTGCATCGGCAAGTATGGGAACGATGTCAGGCATGAGCTTGGCAGTCTGTGTCGGAGTGCTGACAACAAGTTGGTTGAGAATTACCAACGAGCCGGTCTTGACTTGCCATTTGCCAGCGGTTTTGATTTCATGCAGAAGGGGAGGCAGCACAGTCGAGCATGCCCAAGGGTTCATAGACGTAACGTATGCCTTCACAGCGTCGACAGCCGCCGTCCGGACAGCAGGCATCTTGTCAGCAAACGCCTCGAGAAGAGCGGCGTAGAGGCCTGACGAGACGAAGATCGGCTCAAGAGCCTTGCCAGCACCCTGGGAGACGAGGGCGAGGACGGCATTGGCCGCTCCTTCGCGCGCAGCGGGACTCTTTTTATCAGTGAGCGCCTTGAGTGCCGCATCGGCGAAGGTGGCAGAGACGAGGGCAGAAGGGCCTTCTTTTTGGGCAGCGGTGACGAGAGATGCTATGGATGCATCGCGGACGGCCTTGTCGGCGGCGAACAGAGAGGATACGTCGACTTTGCTGTCAGAAGCCATGGCAGCTTTGAGGTTAGCAGGAGAAGGGATGGAGACAGGGGCAGCAACAGACGTCGCAGCAGGCATTTCGAGAGTATCTATAAGATAGAAATCGATGGATAAAAATCACCAACACGAGTCAACCCACGTTGCGGGACAAAAGCGAAAACAATGTGAACACGCACCTTCTTGAAGAAAGATGGAAGACTATGTGCTTTAGTAGTCTATGTCGTCTGTAAGGCTTGCAAGGACAAGAAACAAAGAACACTCTAAAGCGGTCTAAAGGCCGAGGCCTGTAAAAAAAAACAAAAGTTGTCAGTACTTTTGGAACAATGAACAAAACATCGTTGGCATCGGGGACGACACTGCGACGGGGACAGGAGGGCGGGACTGACCGTCTAACGCGAAGAAAGGGGAAAGTGGGGAGACTGAAGTTTTCGTTGGCCTTGATTATATATCGGCACTACACGTAACAGCGGAGTTCCAATTTCGTCCTTTTTAGGCGATGCTGTGGCTGATGGATCCGCCTCTCTTTTATAACCGCGATTCTGTACAAGTCCCGGGCTCTCCCTGTCTTCGGATAACAAATAATGCTCGAGGCCCTTAGTAGCTTCCCGCTTGCAACGTTTTATCTAGGGTCAGTGTGTGTCGAAAGGCCCTCCTTTGCTGGAGGCACGCCGCAAGCAGCAGATTAAACATCATGTTGCCAGCAGATCTGATCAAACATCACAGAAGAATCGAATAGCCCCGTACCTATCTAGCGTAAAGAGCGGGGTCGGGGTAGTCCTACAACCCCGCACAGCTCAAATCACCCGTTGTGGCCGGCCCCATCATCTGACAGTGTCGCCAATGAGCAAACCTTTGCATTCCACACTACTGTCTACACAGAAGAACTACCTGGGTCTCACGGCCCTACCCTAATCACTCCGTTTCTGCAAACTTCAGCGGAGCAAATGACTGAAAACGAGGCAAGGTCAGATCTAGCTGGCGTGAGTAAAAAAAAGCAACACACATATCCACCGGCTTCGTAGTGCTTGCTGTTCGCCTCGACCCAGTGCAGACGCAGCGCATGCAAGAACGCAGACAAGCCCTATAGCAATGTGGTCGGTCAGCAGACAGAAGCACAAGTAACATGCTCCTCGCGTTCGGATTACAAAAGGAAGAATCCAACGCACCTCCATCACACACAAGATGAAAACTGTCAATATGAACCATATAAGGCCAATTATGACAAGGCCGATCGTGCCAAAGATCCCGCTCCATCCGAGCGCAATGCCGACGGTCATCGACCATAATACCTCTGACAGTTGAGCATGCGCAAGTGACAGCGCCCACAATCGCAAATACGATGCAGTGTGCGAGATACAGCCCAGGCAGAATTCGATAGTGTGAATCACCTGGTGCACCACAACCTCGCTGAAGTCGTGCTGTTCCTGTTAAGAAGAGAAGAGAAGAAGAATGTGAACTAGGTGTTTAAGGGTAGGAATCAATCGACCCGAGATAGTACGTACACCTTCCTCGTCCATTGCTTCCACGCCAGCATGTCCATTACCCTCTTCTTCTCCTTCCAGATCCCCGCTCATTCGAGGGGCATCGTCTCCATTGTTAAGTCCGACATATCCCTGTCTGTGGATTTTATTCATCTCCTTCCATTCTGTGTACGGCTTCAAACACAACAGCCATGGAACGCAAATCGCAGCCAGACCTAAAAGCACAACTTGGACTACTGCTTGACCCGGATACAACTGGGACTCGGCTTCAACTGTTCCCGGTGAAAGGAACATGTTTATAATCATGTCCAGAAGAGCAGGGGGCTGAATAGATGCCTGCGACCAGTCCACACTCCACTTGTATAGTATGCAGATCGTAAGATATCCGAAGATCGATTGCAGGAAGATCATCTGCGGGATAAAGTTGCTATAGATGTCGAATGTCCTCTTGAAACGGATATGATTCGGCAGCTGCAGGCAGAGGGAAAAAGTCATCTGATCCAATGTAGGTTCAGTTCTTTTCAAAAAGCAAGTGAGAAAGAAGACAGACATGGATAACGCCCAATACAATCGACATCTTCATTTTGTACGAATTGGTAAAGACCAGCGAGTTATCAGCACCGTGCCACGCCGGGTCCAGCCCAAACGGATAAACATGCCCATTTGAGACAGCCTCTAAAGTACCATTGCCTTGACCTTCAGGCCAGTCCCAGCCAGAATGCCATAGATGAAGCGACTTAGAGAATATGTCGTTATACATCAGGCCAGTGTAAATGGAAAAAATACCCATCAAAAGGATGATATATCGGCCGCTGCAACAAAGAAAAAAAAAATGAATTATATAGCGCAGGATAGATAGCAGAGTTAGCCTCACAAGTAGAAGGTGCCAAAAATCTGTGTAAACAAACGTAAGAGATAGAATTAGAAATTAGATAAAAAGTGTACAGCTTACTTCTCCTAGATCAACGTGCTTCAATTTCCGCTCCGACAAAATCATGCCCAGTGCAGACGCAAGAATAATTGTCCCGTGGCCAATATCACCGAACATCACAGCGAATAGGAAGGGGAAGGTGATGACCGCAAATATACCTGGATTGACCTCCTGATACGTTGCAATGCCATAGCTGTCCATGATGGACTGAAAGCCTTCAGTAAACTTGTTCGTACGTACGAATGTCGGAGGTTTCTTATTGGTACGCAGCTCATGTAGAATTGGCGGGACGTTTGTGCCGGATTCCTCCTGTTTGACTGTAAGTTGTTGTCCGAGAACGACATTTGACAAACACTTACAGTTGCATGCCTTAGTGCATATTGAATTTGCACGATATCCCTTCTCGGAACCCAACCCTCAGCAAGCAGCGTCTTCCGCCTTACGTCGTAATTAAACAAGTTAAGCGTCTCGTAAATCATTTTTTCCTTGCGAACAATATCCTGCCACTTAGATAAGCTATCACCAACCGCGTTGAGCTCCATGCGCCTGTTATGGCCTGTGTTGTAGAGTGCAGTCGTGAGATCTTCCAGACGAGTATTTACATCGCGCAGAGCATCGGTGCGTTTGTCCGCGTTCGCGTCAATGGGGTATAACGTCCCTCCCATGGACTCGGCAACTTTGCGTATTTTTGCAAGTAGCGCTTCACCATGAGCAAATATAATGAACACGTTCTTTCGTGTCTCCTCTCCAGTGGCTGGATTGATAAATGGCTCCTCTATGTCTGCGTGGTTCATGTAGAGATTTCCTCGAAGTACACGCCACAACACACGCTCAAACGTTGACATGCGCGAACGTTCAATTGTTCCAGATACGAACCTTCATGAGAAGAGAATTTAGATTAACAGTAGCGAGTAGAGATATATATGACAACGTACTCTAAGTCAAACCCTCCGGATAGATATTGGCTCGGGGAGAGCTGATTTTCAGTGTCATCATGCTGGAGGAGTGGGGCGGCAGCACTGTCATCAAAGGACGTCCTTATTTCACTCTGATGTCCCTCGGCCTGAAAGTGCCTTATTAAAAAAGCCTTACGCCACATACAGCGGACGTCAGATACATACCTTTTGGAAGAAAACCGCTGTCTCAAGAAGAACATGCCTCGCCTCAATTAATTCTCTAAGACGCTCGCTCAGCGTCTGATAGCTCTCATTCATCTGCACCAGCCTCTTTTCGTGCTCTGCGAGCTGTACATCGAGGTCGTCGACGGTCTGAGGACCACGCGGACCGACTGTTATCATCATCAATGCCGTCTCGTACAGCGGACGGACACGAATAGGATCCCTCTCTTTCTCGATTTGCGCGGCGAAGAAACGGACGCGCCTCGACATTTCGTCGATACGGCGTATTTCTCCAACGTACGAACGTTGAAAAGGGTTTACGTCCGGGTTTAGCTGCATGCATGATAAAAATATACACATAGCACAGAGTTATTCAGACCCACGTCTTTGAACTGTACGCTACCGAGCTCCCCAAGCTCGTAAACAGCATCATGGGCAACTTCAGTGGGTATGATGAGTTGTACGAGACTCATCTGCTCGGAATCTGCGGCGGACGTAATTTGAGTACGTTGCAAATTTCATTAGCATATAACTTACGAAAGAATGTTGGATATTCGTCGCCCATCTTGGCTACGAATGCCTGCGGTCTGCAGTCAGTTGCGTGCGAGAGCGTTCAACTTGAAGAAACGAGTCCGGCGTGAACACTATTTGCGTAAGCAATCGCCACATGGCATTACTTACTTAGTAAGCGGCTTGAGACAGTTACTCGTGTTTTTTTTTCTATACTCTCAGAAATATAGTGGAAATCATAAGAGGTTTCACAGGCTGTACTTAATACCGGGGAAATTTGAATTAAAGTAGGGGAGCTTCTCATTCGATTTAGTTATTCATCTTCATAGATTCTGATTCTGGTATTCAAATATTTTTCACATAGCTCGCGATCTCAAATACAAACTTCTGCAATAATCGCATCGAGCACTTGCACTGACGCCAGACTGATGTGCACCTAACAGGACAAAACACAAACAGTTAATTATTCCGTGTGTTGTTGCATCGCTCAGCTCACCTTTCTAACCCAAAGTAATGATTTAACAAGAAAGGTATAAAATCTCTTGAAACAAAGGTTGAGCTGAATTTCGGTATTGCCTAACTCATCACCTAGAGGCCGGAGAACAGTATACACAGCATTATTATTTCGAGTCTGTTGAAAGGCAAGTGACAATATGAAAATCTGAAAATGACTGTAAAGACAAGACAAGATAAATCACAATTTAGGTGATAACCGAGTTAGAGGCATCCTTACATCTTCCCGTCGCAATACTCAGAAAGTGAGTAGTATCCTGCTGGTGGGTAATCCTCTCTTGTCGAACTATCTATTATGCATCAACAGTCCAGCTGACCATCTCTGACATCGGTACTTTTAAAATACACGTTAACACACTGCAAGCTTTAATATTTAGAAGAGGTTTTATCCTCAGGCGTATCTGATCTCCAAGAACATAATGCTAGAAGTAGGTTTGTGACAGGAACAATACAAAGGAGACTGCTTTAAAAAGTATGCTTGGGAACTTCAGGAGGCTGTCCTGCAGTTCGCTATTGCTGAAAACGACCTTCGTTGCAATGTATCGAATGTCGATGCCTTAGGAGAAAGCTCCCACTACAACCTTCATAAAGTTCGTGAAATAGCAGCCCAGACGTATAAGTGTACGAGTAGCAAGACAAGTTTTATCGCTCTCACGATGACGACGATTTAATTATCAGAGTACAGACATCGAACGTCTTACGTAATTTAAAGCCTGGGGAAAAGGGATGAGCCACATTCTACCAAACACTCTCCGTGACGTGACAATGTTCATCCATTCGGCCCTCCTTTCATTACTATTTCATTGACTGGCACACACGACGACACCCATTAGCGTTAGAAGTTCGTCTTGTACTCCACCCTCTGCCTCAGCCTGCTCGTATTGCTCGATTACATATCTCTCCCATGGTTGAGGATGCGATAAGAGCAATTCCGGGGAAGGTTTGACGGATTAGACGATTCGTACCAAACCCAATAGAGTGCGCAACGTCGCCGTGTCTGCGACCGGAACCTTTTTGACTGCGGGAAGTAGCTCGGTTCGCCGCGAGGGCTGCGGAGGTTGCACTAGGACATGAGGCGTGAAGACCTTGCCAGAATTCTTAGAAGTGAGTTTGAAAGGCTCTAGCGCGTACATCCGTCGCTATCGTCATCACCGATGGTGATGGTACTGAGTCGTTGCCAAAATCCGAGACGAATTTTGTGAACGATTCAGACGTCCTTGTTGTCTGGATTGTTAGAGGTCATGTCGTGAATGTCGCTTGGTNAAAAAAGCAGCGACTTGGTTTCAAAATTGTTGGTATGCCACAAAGATTGAAAGAGAAAGAAGTNAAAAAAGGGAATTCCTATTGAGGATGGCACGTGACCACGCTCGATATCTTGCACCACTTCAAGTTCTCNAAAAAAAACTCTGTTCACTTATATCGATTAATTTGCGTGCCAGTGTGCGTATACTGTGCCGTAGCTATTTCGTCGTAATGCTCAGATTGTAAACTCAAAAACACTCAACGTCCGGGAAATTTGCTTTGCATTTCGATAGATGCTACAAAATTGTGTGTTATCTCCAAAGTGTTGACCGAAGATATTGTCTGCTTTGTTTCAGTGCTGGACTGGCCCGCAATACATACAACAAAGTCTTCCTTATAAAGACTCGCAGTCCGAACCTGGCTACTTTCGTCTTAGCAATCGCTACGTTCAACGGATTTGAATACTAGAATGGATGATAATGTGTTCTCGGGCAAATCCGTGATCAGAGCGTCTTCACTGATATCCAGCTCGTACTGTCTTATTCATAAGTTCATGTTTGAACCGACGATGTTAAACGGTGTTTGGAGTTGTCGCTTATATTGAAATGCTTCGCCATGTATTCATGTTACAAAAGCGGCGGAATCACTATAAGTGATAGGCCTTTCCCCCTTACTAGGAAGGGCGGAGATCCTTCTTAGGAGTCTTGGCTCCCGTGAGCCTCTTCTTATTAAACTACATGTCTTTCTGAGTCTGGAGACCCTAGTATTATGCAGGTGTGTTAGTTGCTCACGGCTGTTTCTAAATGTTTGCATGCTTATTTTATTACGTCAGACACTCTCTGCTCTGGAAGGGGTCTCCACAGTCAAGTATGCAGAGACAAACTTCAATGGCTTCATATATGGCGGCCCTTCTATTTCGCTCGGCATCGGTCACAGCCCATTGGCGGATAAGATGACGCCCATTGACTTCCATAACTCTCAGGATACCCTATCGCTTTTCCCTAGCAACAGTTCGTCCCACTTCGATTAACTACATATTCTCCCGGTTAACCGTTCATGTTCTGTAGGGGAATACTGGAAAGATAGTTGCGAGCTCGGGGGATATGGCAATTTAACTTTTTGTGTATTATCCCTCGAAGGCTATGGCATAAACTTGATACTTACCACTTTGCTTATCACTTTATATTGATGCGTCGGCGGCAGTCGTAAAGCGGCATTGACTCACTTTCGAGCTGCAAGTAACATATTCTGCACCTCGGACTCCTGGAATTAAGACGGTGGGATTCAGAGCGGGAGAAAATAGGCTCTGTCTAGACTATCCACTCCACAGAGAGCATCTAGAGCAGGCTATGTTATCTTCTTACAGTAGGTGCGCCGCAAGCTCAGTGCAGAGCTTGCCGACATTCAGGCCCTCATGCGGGAGAATCGTCATTGGAGTATACGATGATATTACTCTCATAAATCCTGATCAATCAGAGCCCCAAATATTGTTTCTTGTTTTAAAAAAATATATAATAGGGTGCATCAAAGTTCAGCTCTCATCCATTTCTAGAATGTCGGGGTGACAACTTCTGTCGATCCCCGAGCGCCAATCATCGCATCGTCCGTCTTGCTGTCTAAAACCTTAACTTCTCAGATTTATTTGCAGCCACGAAACGGAAATAAAATGAGAGTCTTGATTTTCAAAGACATAACACCTGCAGATATTTGGATGAGAAAGAAAAGAGGACCAGGCCTGGACAGCTTCTTGTTGGTACACAGCCATCAAACCGAGACCACCTCTGTTGGCCTAGACCGCGCAGAATAGAAGCCTATTGTAAGATTTGTTTTGCGGGAACTCTTCATCGCTTACGCTGTCTGTTATAGTCCTAGTTCTTCGGTCCGTGTGATCTTGATTGATGATGATGGGACAAGACGAAGAATACAGAGCGAGTAATTGTATGTCGCTGTGCATCAAAACGTGGGTATTTAAATAAAGCTACGACAAGGATAACAAAAGTGAAACATATTGATGCTAATACATAATCCCGTTTCTCTAAATCAGCGCTGGAAATGGAAATTATGTATCTAATCTAGTTGGCGTGAGACCCGAGAGGAGAGCATTAAAATATCAAAACTCGGTATGGGACCCGCCGTATGCCAATCCTAGCAGCATGCTCTGGAGCAGCGCATACTCGTTCTCATTAAGAGGAGCTGGAAAGACTGGGTCCAGGTGTCCGCCTTCGGCAACAGTAAGAGTGCTGTGCTCTATCTGTACCGGAGGTGCAGCAATGAGGTCCAGACCGACTGCTGGCGCCAAAATCTCGTCTACGGCACTTGGAATTTGCCTATGAATCATTTGCGATGAGCCGTCTGCGAGTAAAGCTTGTGGCTGCGAAGTCCTAGCTTAGAGGCGCGCCAGATTTGTTTCGTTAGCGTGCTCACCTGCCTAGAGGAGTCATCATTAGCATTGGACGCTCCGGTAGCAGTTTTGCCTCCATTCTGGATGCGCCTTCTAGAACGACGACCTTTGTAGGGAGGACAGACTGGAATATGGGCTTTAGTGCACTCTTTGCATCTCTTAGATGAAAAAGGAGGCGCGACTTCGCACTAAAGGAGAGTGCCTAAGATGTATGCACGCGGAAATGGATTACGAGGGCATACTTTCTTCTGCATATCCGAGCACCTACCACATGGCTTCATGTTCCGACGCTGCATGTGCTGGACTGTGAATGCCGATGGAAAGAGCATTGGGTTATCGCAAGCAGAGTAGATAGAGAAAACACTCTCGGATGCTGCTGTTTCCCAAGGAGTACTAGTCATGGCTGGAGTGTACTAAGGTGAGATGAGCGGGGTCGAGGGAGTGGATTCATACCCATGTTTATACTTCTATGCCAATTTCTCACCGAGAGGCGGCGCTAAACACATCATTACATAATGATGCATTTGGCGCTGGTGATTCTCCGTGGTTAACGGCGCTAATAGAAATTGAACTGGCGCCCGCATGCTTCTGTACAATCGGTACCAGTTAAGCGCCGAAAGAAAACAAGGTGCGGACTTGGAGGCACTCAATATATCTTACAGGTTCCAACGTGCGCAGAAAATGGCGAAAAAATCGACCTCGAGGCAAAGTGCATGCAAGTCTCAGGCTGTCAATTGTTTGAACAATTAACATTAATCTGAGCACTGGAGAACAATTCAACATGAATACGACTGAGGGCACGCACCATTCAGACGTTGCTATCTTCAAGTATCCAGCTGCATCTTGAATTAAACTGGTGCACACAACGAAAGTTCAGGTCTCGTGATTGGCACTAAGCTATCATGAAATTCAAGAGGGGATTGATTAGAAGAGGATGAAAAGAGACTAAGATGAAGTTTGAATTATGCATAGGCATACCAAATATGAGGACAAGGTTTATTCTTTGGGAATACTTCATGCTGCAACAGAACCTGTTGAATATGTTAAAATCTCTTCCAGGCATATGCATCTTTCGGTCGCTTCTCGTGGTAAGCACGACATCATTATTTCGCATCGTCAAAGCTTCCACCTTGGGTTCAAACAGAGTCACTATAGAAGCGGTGCTAGATATTTGTTGCACAGTTCCGCCCTCATCGATGCCCCGAGTTTCGCTTTGATGAAGTCTTTTCCTGCACGCTAGAGAAATGTGCGCCGTCCGACGCCACGAGCGTCAATATACAATGCCTACATTGAATACGGTATGTCCAACAAAGAGCGATGCATCGCCTACATCTCTACCGTACATACGAAACACATGTTTAGAAGTATAACAAGATAAAAGTTAAGAAAAAACCTGGTTGTGGCCAACGTCAGGCGCATTCGAGTTAAAATTTCATTTCTTCAAACCAAGTTAGTGATGATAGCAAAGCGCGAGTCAGTCCAGCATTTTTCTTCCTGATCTTGAAATGATAGAGCATCAGCTCTTGACGACAAAACATAGACTATGGAAATGAGTTGGATATTGTTTAACGTGGACAGTACTAGTACCAGTGGCATGAACCAAGAACTAGTACTGGGGAGGCAATGCTTGCCAAAAAAGTCTGCCTTTGCATTTGTTTGTACATTTACCGAAAACAGAATTTCTGTCTGTACATTTGAGAGATAAGTTACAAAACGATTTTTTTGTGAGCTCAATTTTGCTCGTATTGAGATTATTTAAAGTTCTGTATGATCAGAATGTTTGGGGATAGGGTTCCTTTTGGTTCCGTTTTTTATTTTCGTCCCTAGTCATNAACACTAGTAGASTAGCTGTTTTGATGGACTAGGGACGAAAATAAAAAACGGAACCAAAAGGAACCCTATCCCCAAACATTCTGATCATACAGAACTTTAAATAATCTCAATACGAGCAAAATTGAGCTCACAAAAAAATCGTTTTGTAACTTATCTCTCAAATGTACAGACAGAAATTCTGTTTTCGGTAAATGTACAAACAAATGCAAAGGCAGACTTTTTTGGCAAGCATTGCC
>SGPK01000216.1:0-39206 GCA_004802695.1 Phellinidium pouzarii
CGGGGGGGGAATGTGATGGGATAAGGTAAGGAAATTGTAACATTGCCTNCCCTTTCAAGGATCAACAATTCTCCGCAATTGTTAAGACAAAATAAAACAAAAGGAAAAGAAAAAGGGGGCAACCATTTGCTGGTGCAGAAGGACGGATGGGAATGATGGGCGTTATGAAAAGATAGTAAGAAAACGCACTGGTAGTTTATTGTCATTGTGGACAAGTATAGTTTTAGGTCGATTTCGGACCAGATTCCGACATGTTTCAGTCGGATGGGTAGGGGCAAGTAAATTGGTTGTGCCCAATGTCACCGCAAAGGATGCATATTACCGGCCTAGGGGAAACCCGAATGGTGTGTCGTCCAAAAGGGAGTACCTGAGTATTCCGATCAGCAGACCTGTGTCCATGGGTGGACGACTGTGATGAGGTTGGGGAGGTCTGGATGGCAGTTTCTGATACCTCAATAAACTGGTCTTCTGTGTCATCGACGATGGTGATTGGGTTTTCTGGTGAGCCGGAGGGATGGGAGTCTGGGTTAGCAACAGCCAAAGGTGGGGGGGGAGCCAGTTGAGCTGATATCCGTGTCGACATCCTCGAAGAATCGAGCTAGAGTGTCAGCCGCTCCATGGTGCAGTGCAGCATTGAGGAAGAAGAGGCTTTGCTCATTGTGAAGGCGTTCCGATTGGTGACTCTGGGCCATCATGGACCGGAAGGTGCGTAGGCTGGCAGCGTGGGTGTCAATGATGTTTGCTAGGATCCGCCTTTGTTGGCGGATTGAGTTGATATCCAACTGGAGGACGTCATGGATATATAGGGGTATCTGGATATTGTGGTTTTCGGGCTGGTTGATGATTTCGTCGATGGCGGGTCGGAGTAGTGGGTTGTTAAGTATGTCGCGCAGGTGACGAATGTTGGCAATATGGTGTTGGGGGTAGGGGGAGTGAGAACGGGTGGTGCGAGGGTTAAGTCGTTGGACAGGCATAGTGTAGTAAGANGGGGGAAGCTAGGTTGTTGCGGTGTAGAATGTGGGGGAGTGAGGGAATGATTAGAGGAAGTGCAGGGTTTTATAGTCATTGAGGATTTCAGGGGCATTTTCGAAGTCAGCTTCTTTGAGCCATTCATTTGCCGATGACGGGTAGCCTTTCCATTTGATGAGGTATTTGCGCCGCTTTCCATTCCCACTGTGGGAGACGATGGCTTCGATTTCAAATTCTTCGTGGCCATCGATAAGGTCTGGCGGCGGTTGAGTGAATGATGGGCCGTGAGAGTCGGTTTCAGTGAATGGGGTAAGAAGGGAAGCATGGAAGACTGGATGAATTCGCCAAGCTTTTGGGAGGGTGAGGCGGTAGTTGAGAGGGGAAAGAACTTGTTCGATGGTGAATGGTCCTTCCCGTTTAGGGGATAGTTTGCGGGATCGATTGGGGAAATGCAGATGGGTGGCTTCTAGCCAGACTTTGTCGCCTAGTTTGAATGGGGTAAAGTTGCGAGAAGTGTGGCGAGCCATGTGGAGTCGGGCTAAGTCATGAGCAGCTAGTGCTTCTTTTCGGATAGTGGTGAGGAGACGGAGTCGTTCGGATAAAGATGGGAGATTAGTGGGTTCAATGGCAGGTGGAATGGGGATAGGGTTATAGCTGAGGATGATATTGAATGGGGAGGTTTTAGTGACGGAGTGGGTTTGGAGGTTGTGAGAAAATTCGAGGTCGGGGATGGATTCGGCCCAAGTATTTGGTGCAGTACCGCAATAGATGCGCAGATAGGCCTCGATTTCTTGGTTGGCTCGCTCCGTTTGGCCATCAGTTTGTGGGTGATAGGCGGTAGAGAGTTTGGATTTGATGCCGAGGCGAGAGCAAAGGGTTTGGAACACGTGTGATGCAAATTGAGGGCCTCGGTCGGAGATGATGCGTTTGGGGAGTCCAAAGCGGCGGTAGACATTTTGATGGTAGAGGAGTGCAGTGCCAAGGGCATCAATGGTTTTGTTGCAGGGGCATAAGACGATGCCTTTGGATGAGTTGTGGTCTACAATGACCATAAGGGAGTCAAAAGAGTTGGACAGAGGTAAATCGGTGATGAAATCAATGGAAACGGATTGGAAAGGTAAGGCGGAGGGATCGGCAGGTATAGGGGTAAGAGGGGGGGTAGTAGGGTGGGTATTAATTTTCATTTGTTGACAAGCGGCGCAGCCATTGATAAAGTTTTTTACAAAAATAGTAAGGCCAGGCCACCAGTAGTGTTGACAAATAAGGGAAGTAGTTTTGAATATGCCTGGGTGGCCAAAGGAAGGGAGATCATGGAAAAGGTGAAGGATTTGTTGTTTAAGGTCTTTATTGTCAGGAATGTAAATGTGTTTGCGAAAGAGGAGAAGGTCAGAGTCTGTGGTCCAGTCATCAAGGGAGAATTTGAAAGGGGAGGGGATATTGAGGGTTTTAGCACGAAGGATGGTGTTGGCGAGTTGATCAGTGGCTTGGGATTCTTTGATGTGGTTGTGTAGGTTAACATCAATTCTGCCAATGAATAGGGTGTTGGGGAGGAGAGTTCGTTCTTCATCTGGTTCTGTGCCATAGTCGGGTCATCGAGATAGGGAGTCAGCACCAGGGATGTCTTTGCCGGGTTTATGGGTAATAGAGATATCAAATTGGGATAAGAAGAGGTTCCAGCGGGATTGGCGAGGGGTGAGGCGGCGGGCTGCTCAGAAGTAGGATAGGTTCTTGTGGTCACACCAGATGATTGTGGTATGGGGAGCACCTAAGAGGTAGTGTCGCCATGCAGTAAGGCCTCGGATAATGCCAAGTAGTTCTCAGTCGTATACTTCATATCGTTGTTGTGCAGGTCCAAATGCTTCAGATATGAATCCGCATGGTTGGAGGTCGCCATTGGAATTTGCTTGGTACAGGATGGCTCCTGAGGCAACCTTGGATGCATCGGTTTCAAGGATGAATGGTTTAGTTTTGTCGGGGATGAGCAGGGCTGGTTGTGAGGAGAAGAGGTTTTTGAGGGTGATGAATGCGTTGGTACGAAGTTCGTTCCATTTCCAGGGTTCGTTGGTGTGGGTGAGTTCATTAAGGGGATAGGCGATGCTGGAGTAATTGGGGATGAAGCGGCGATAGAAGTTGCAAAAACCCAGGAAGCTACGGAGTTGTTTGACAGTATGAGGTTCAGGCCATTGCTGAATACCGGCAAGTTTGACGGGGTCCATGTGAATGTTATCAGGGCGTATGATCATGCCTAAGAATTCAACTTCTTGAACTTCAAATACACATTTCTCCAGTTTTAGGAACAAATCGTTGTCTTGTAGAATTTTGAGGACACGATTGGTTTTGCGACGGAGGTCTTCCAGGTTATCTGAGAAAATGAGGATGTCGTCCATGTAGATAAGGATGGCTTCTTCAGTGATGGTGATACGAAAGATGTCATTCATGAACATTTGGAAGGTGGCTGGGGAGTTGCATAGGCCGAAGAACATGACGGTGGGTTCAAAAAGACCGCGGATAGTTTTGAATGCAGCTTTATATTGATCCCCTTCTTTGATGCGGATGTTGTTGTATCCTGATCATAGGTCCAACTTGGTGAAGTATTTGGCCCCTCTGAGCTTGTCCATGAGATCGCCAATGAGGGGGAGAGGGTATGCATTTTTGATGGTTCCTTCATTGAGTGCACGGTAGTCCTGGCAAGGTCGAAGAGTGTTGTCTTTTTTACCAATGAAGAAGAAAGGGGATGCCATGGGTGATTTGGATGGGCGAATGTATCCTTTGCGTAGGTTTTCGGTGAGGAATTTGTCTAGAGCAAGTTCTTCCTTTGGTGTCATGGAGTAGAGTTTGCAGTCACGGGGTACGAAGTCAGGTTTGAGATCAATGGCATGGTCATATGGTCGTTCAATGGGGAATCGTTCTGCTGCCTTCTTTTCGAATAGGTGGATGAAGTTGTGGTAATGGGCCGGTATTGAATCCTTGAGTGGTTTAATGGTTTTGGTGGTGCGCTGGGCCAAGGAGGTTGCTGTAGTGGTTCGCCTAATAGAAATTGTACCTTCTTTCCAATTGATTAAGGGGTTGCGCTGTTTAAGCCAAGGTAGACCCAGGATGATGTCTTCCTTTCCGAGTGAAGTGACCAGGAGGAATGCCATGGTGAGCTTGTTTCCGAATAAGAGGGGGTGAAGTGTGTAATGTGTGATGGTGCCGTTTTGGTTAGGGGTGCCATCAACATTGTGGACAGGGATGGGTTTGACAAGTTTTCGAACCGGGATACGGTGTTTAGCAACGAATTTTGAGTCGATGAATTTGCCTTCCGCTCCAGAGTCAATGAGGGCATTGCTTAAGATGGTTTGACCATAAACTTTAACTTGAACAGGAATTCGCATTGTAGGTTTCGACGAATCAGATACAAGTACAGGTGATATGGTAATGGGAGGGCTCAGCACCTTTCTGATCCTCCGTTTCAAAAATCCGTATTGTCTAGCTCCATCAGGACTTCTTCCGCAACATTATCGCCTGCATTCTGCAGCAGGGAGCGGATGTGGGCGATGATTTCAGCCTTTGAGGTGGGTTTTGCTGGTTCAGCTGCCACAGGTGCTGGAGTTGTAGGTACTGGGTCAGGAGCGACTTGGCGGATGGTGGTTGGTGTGCGGGCTTTGTATTTGGTGCAGTCCCGAGCATTATGTCCGACTTCTCGACAGGCTAGGCAACATCCTTCCTTCATGCATTTCTCACGTTCTTCTGGTGTCAGCTTCTTGGGGCGGTTGGGTGAGTTGGTAGGTGTGGGGGAAGAGGAAGTGGTGGTGGAAAAAAGGTTTTTGAAGCGGGTAGAACGTGGTGTGGAGGATGTTGTGGTGGTGCTGGTGGCATTGAGTGCCTGGAGTCGGCGGTAAAGATTGTCAGCCCGAGATGCTGCTTGGTACCATTCCTCCATGGTGTCGGGAAGTTTGTCTCTCGCATAGATGCGTTGTATGAGGCCACGGGTAAGACCTTGCTGGTACATTTCAGATAGCGCATTTTTGTCTGATATATTGGAGCGGGTGACCAGGGATCTGAACTGAGTGTTGTAGTCATCGGCTGTGCCTGTCTGCTTGATATTCAGGAGTTGGCGTCTGGCATCGGCGCTGTCATCCGTGGTGATGAATGTGTTCCTGAAATCATTGAGGAAGTCGACCCAAGTACCAAAACCAGTAGGTGTGTTGGTAGTGGGATTTGGGGCAAGGGCAACGGTGGTGCGGTTGGTGGCCCAGTCTCCCGCAGCTTTCTCTTGCATAAAGGAGAGGACGAAGATGATTTTGCTTTTGTCCGTGTTGTAGATCCGTTCGTTGAGTGAGAGGTAGGCCTGGCAACTGGATAGGAAGCGGCAGGCATAGCTTTTATCGCCATCAAAGTTGTTGGGTTTGCTGAGGCGGGCCTCTCCTGTGGGGGTTGGGGTGGACATGTTGGCTAGTGAAGTGGGTGCTGGTTGAGGGGAAAGAGGGATGTGGGATGGCTTGGTGCTAGTGGATGGGGTGTGTGGGAGGGGTGTAGACTGAGGTTGTCATTGCTGGATGTTGGAAACTGGTGGGGTGGGAAGTTCGATGGTCGGTTGGATGGGAGACGGGTTAGGTGTACGGGTTTCTTCAAAAATTTCACGGTAGTTGGGGACGGCTATCTCAAAGTGGATTGCAGTGTCTTCTGGGTCGTTGGTGAGGTAGAACCAGTGGGGGGGTTGATTTGGTTGTGTCTGTTCCCAGGAGTAGTATCGAGTTTCTCCCCTGGTCGTGTCTTCAAAGACTTTGTACTGGTGGTTCCAAGTGGAACATCGAGTTGGTCTGGTAGTTGGTGCTGGTAATTGGGCCATGGTGAGTTGGGTTGCCTAGACGTNAAAAACGTCGGCAGGTAGGTAAGCTTGAGCTAGTGTTAAGCCAAAGGCTGTAACAGTGACGAGGTAACGAGTAAGAGCAGAGTGACAAGTAAGCTGAGAGCTGAGTTAGGGCCTGAGAGGATCGATTGGTACTGATGAGGCTCAATGAGCACACTGGTGGACTAGGTGACAAGGTGTTTGGCTATGAGAATGAAGAGCTCAAGCTTGGGGCTTAGGGCTCTGAGTACATGCCTTATATACTACTAGTACATAGGGGTGGAAAGTGATGGAAAGTGATGGAAAGGATGACTGAGCGAAGGATGAGCATCAGTCAGCATAGAAGGGTATGGAACTTGGTGGAACAAGTGATCAGGTGATACAGGGGCTACTGTTGAAGTAAGCGGAGTGATGAGATGAGATGGATAGATAAGCAGAGTGATGTGATGAGATGGATAGATAAGCGGGGTGATGTGATGGGATAAGGTAAGGAAATTGTAACAGGACCTTTATGCAGATCAATCTGAAGAGAGGGGGCTTGCAAAGGTTGTGGAAGATGGGGCACCAATGCAGCAAAATCATTCAGGGATAGGAAACTCATGGAGTCATTTCCACACCCAGCTCAGTCACCAGACATGAACCCCATAGAACATGTTTGGTATCTCATGAAAATTGCAATCAACAAAAGACCAGAATGACCCAAGAATGAGGAGGAATTGAGGAGGGCACTTTTAGAGGAGTCAGAAAGGATTGACATTAAAATAATTAATTCTTTGATTGACAGCATGCCTAGATGTGTAGAACAATTATTAGAGGTCAAAGGAGCATCTACCAAGTATTAGATAGGTAGTTTATATGGTAGTTGTGGAATAATAAAGCTACAAAGTCAAAGCTTGTTTTTGTGTGGTGCAAAAACTTTGTCATGTGACTGTACATGTACATGCTGGGTTCTGGAGGATATTTCGGACCGCTCTCGATGAACTAGAAAAATGTCGGGCGCGCAAGAGATCGTGGTGACAGGTCACGGTCTTGGTGTAGTTATATCCTCATTCTTTGTCATACAGCTGCTGCAGGGTTTCCTGCAAAAGGCGGGTATTCCAGCTTTGTTGGTTGCATTCGGAAGTTCCCGAATGGGTTAAAGTTGCCCTGCAACTGGCCAAAGTCTACAAGAAGCTGGTGAACGATTATCAGAGAACATATGAGGAGAGTAGTTTCAAAGAGTATCGCGTCAAGGAGCACAACGATGGCAAGTCGTGATGTTTGGTCTTCATTCTTTAGATATGGCTTACGTAGTAAAACGTATCCTGATAGGTGGCCACAACTACTATAATGACCGCGACATCGTAAGAACTCTGCGAAAGATCAAGGGCTATGTGAAACGGACCTTAGGCCAGATTCGTAGGTCATATAAACTGCCTGGCATTCGTCCACCTTTTGTACGTGGTCCGATACAAAGGATCGGTCATGTTAATTCAGGCTGAGTCTGTCCATCGTATCTCACATAATGTCATGTGCTTGAAGTTAACCATAGATACGCATCTGCATGGGTCAGAATGTTAGCTTGTCAATGGTACGCGTTTCATCCTGGGCATACCATTTGCAGATTGTAAGCGTTCAAATTTCATGTCGTTATCAGTTATCAGTCACATTTATTTATAATATGGATTACAAATTTGCATTCACGGTTCCCTGTCCTTCTTGGCACGGAGTCTCAAGTACACTGTGGCGATAAAAAACACCCATGTGAAAGCAATGAGGCAGATGCTAAGCACCGCAAATATTTTCCCTCGCATATGTTCGATTTTGGTCTGCGCTTCCCCAATAGCTAATCCCTCTGCCTGTGGGTGGCGGACTAGCGGTTCATCATTCAGTAAAGGTTCTTCTTCTTCCTCGTAAAGAATTGTTGATTCATCCTCAAATGGAACGACTGGTGATCCGATAGAAGATAGGTTTTCCCTGCGTTGCAATGAGTGCACCTCCGCGGCACACAACTCTGGGCGACTCGAGCTTCTGCGATGTGTTCTTGACATGACTAGAGGATTGGCTTCGAATTCATTCTCAGTATCATCATTCGTCTCTAGTGGCCTGCACTGCACTGCGCCAGCTGCTTGCCGCTTACGCTTGAGATCTAGAATCCACAAGCCCACAATGGAAAAAANGGTGACAGATGTTCAGGAAGAAAAAAANTTCCAAGGAGCTGTTGTATTGCACTGAGCTCGCTCGGGGAACTCTCGGCCTGGATCTTCGTCTTGACTTTGTCGAGGAATAATCCGGCAAAGGTCTGAAATATGGTAGAGCCGGTCTGTTCTAACTGTACTAGAGTTCATATTCGATATACTAATAGAATAAACACAGTGACGCACACTTTTATGAGCACCCAGTGTTGTCGGAATATATCTTGATGACACAAGAGTTGGTACGATGATCACGAGAACCACTAGAGGGTAAGAAATAAATACGCAAATGTCTGGTAGCCCAATCCGCACATACGCACGAGGGGCGAAACCCTGCCCTAGACCAAACAGAGCTACGGCCGGGACAGGAGTCTTCGTAATGTTCGCGGGTAGAAGAAGCCAGAAGTAGCAGAACGCTGTTAAGGTAGAAGACAAAAGAAATAGCTGGTGAAGGATAGATCGGTGCTTCATGCGGTCGATCAGATAGCCGCACTGAATAAAAACCAAAAATTAAGTATTTTGTGTTATCAGAGTTATATTCATGGACAATTACGCACGATCGGGTATAGGAAAACGCTGGCAGCCAACAGGAACGAGGCATCGCTGGCTGCATCATGCTCTGACAGATCGTATCTTTTCTCAAAGATATTACTTCAAAGGGAAAATATTTGTCAAGAGGCACTTCTTCTTGTTTTCCATTCAGAACACTCACGCTGCAAGATGCGTGAATGGAGACCAAATAGCACCGCATAAGATGTTTATTCCTATATAGCTTGATATTGTACATTTATCAGAGTTCAAAACAACAAATAATTAAGGCATACTCACGCCCAAAACACATCACCAAGCTTCGTGGCATCCTTAATTCGTACCAATCGCTTCTCCGCTACCTGTTTCAAAGCCTGCGTTTCGGTGACACTTTCAATGCCTACATGTCGCGCTTCTCGATGCATCTCAGACGCTTCGAGTTCAGTCCCTGAACTTCTAACAAGCCACTTCGAAACAGAAAGGTAGACCAAATTCATTGTGAAGGATATTGCTGCCAAGGAAGTTGCTGCGACAAAAGGTGCTCGAGGACCATACTTCTCAGACAGCGGATATGAGGTTCTAGCAGACGCGAAGGAAGAGGCTTTGCCCACTACAAGGCCCAGAGCCATGGATAGCCCAAGCCCTTTTTTTTTTGAAAAAGCGGACAATTATGGATTCCTGTACCACAGCGAGGGGGCTGACACCAAGACCAAAAATGAACATCCCTAAAGTCATAAGGTGGACGCTCCTTATAATATCCCCTAAGAGAAGTACCACTTGCCCTGAGAGTGTGAAAGTTGTGATTAACAGGATAAGTTGACACTCGGAAGATGCCGTACAGACCTAAAAATACAAGACCGGTCGCGATAATCCCTGTGAATGTCGTCCCCAATTTTCCTGCAAGAATGCCTCCTAACAGTGGCGTCCAAGTACTATTAAGGCTAAAAGCTGCTATCAAGAGGCTAAACTCCGTGTTCGAGGTTCCCATTTCATGCGAGAGTCGAGTCTTCAGGGGCCCTAAAATGTAGGAGGCGCTGTATGAGAAATCATTGCAGAAAGCACCACATGTAAAAAAANTAAAACGCGCACTAATGACTTCCTATGCTTAATGAACAAGCGCAGAGCAAGGCCAGTGCTTTGACTAGGTGTAAATGCGCTCCACTGGGAAGCACCTCTTCCGGCCGAGATGAGGCGGATGGTTGGCGTAGTTCACTGAACGGCCGCACCGCGACGCCATAGCGGGTATCGAGGCCTTCTGGCGAGATCATATCTGAGAGAGAAACGATTGAGAGGATCGCACGCTTGGTGAGAGCAGAAGGGGGGAAATTCAAGTTATAGCACAGTTAAGTAATACAGTCGCGTGTTCAATTTGTCACACCTGCCACTGAACCGAGCAAAATTATCCGCGTGTCGAAGTCGCCAACAAACGTTCTACTAATATCCAACTTAAAACACTCACGTTTGTCTGACCATGAATTATATATGATGATGTATGCAACGTCTATTGTCTATTCCACTATGTGAGTGACGTGACGAAATGCGAAGTGCGGGCGTGCGAACCCAGCGCACCGGCCAAATTCTCATCGACTGGGATTAATTGCTCGCCATCCATGCAGTGCCTAGCAAACCTCGCCAAGTTCAAATCATGTCTTTCTTCTCGATGTCTACATTCCACAGCACCGAGGACGTACCCTCGTCTGCAAATACCTCGTAAACCTCACGCCCAACTCGCGCAAACAGGTATTCTCTTGGATGGCCCAGAACCCAAAGAACCCGTGATTCCTTACGAGGAGCAGCAAGGCTATGGTAGTAGCTCAGCAGGACATCTCCTCCTGCGGCAGCAACGCCATATGCTCAAATATATGCGATTGATAGAGCACGACATGCCCAATCTTACAAGTGAGTCACGGCTCGACCGTTTCATTTGCACAACCTGGTCTTTGACAGATTCGTGCTTAGAATTCAGAGAGCCTTTCACTCCGCCATCCTCCGACCGCCCGCTTGTTGTTCGCACCATCAATTATGGCGGTGAGAAGCATCCTGCGGCTGCCAAACGGACGGTGGTTGTGTCTGTCGCTCGCTTGCCGCTGCATGGTTCACAGGCGCGGCGTAATCTTAAGCTTCTAGCTGGTCCTCGATGGTCTCCGTCGCCACCGTTAGACGCTGGAATAGGGCCTACAGAAGGCGAAAGTGGGGAGGGCTACATCAAGATTTCATGCGAAGACTTTCCTCAGCCCGGAATGAACCTGAAGTGGATCAGTGATGTTTTGGACAGACTGATTGCAGAAGCAAATGTGCGTTACTTTTGAATTCATTCTTCTTCTAATCCCATTGTAATGTTTCAACTTAGGCGAGCCACGACCGTTTTGCGAAAGTGCCGCTGGATACAAGACACATTGACGCGAAGAAACGCAAGGCAAAAACCGGGGAGAAGTATCGTCCAACTTTGAAAGAGTTCCCCCGGCAATGGCTTCCTCAGATAGATCCAGCATAACGTCAAAAGGCATATCAATATTGTTGTGTTGCTCTGCTGCGCGGCGAGCATTAAATTACAATAGAAAGTTTACAATACTGTTACAGTGTGGGTGTGGGTGTAGCTAGAAATACATTTATTCATATAGGAAGGCCCAAGGCTTGCATCACCGCAGTTAAGGTAGGGTTCAGAGGGACCAATAAAGGTTTCAAAGCGTTCATAAGCACATCCGACAAGTCCTCAGTTGCATCGAGGAGGTCGTCGACCAAACACTTAATATCATAGACCACTGGGAAGCAAATCGTAAGTCGAAAGCGCTTTATAAAGGTAGTAGACAACGACATACTGGGAGCAAGAATGGGACCGAGGACGGGGATTCCGTCAATTAATTCAGCCACAGCAGCCATTACGTTCTTGTTGGCATTGACAACGTCCTTCAATAGGGTCTCGAGCTCGATCGAATTGTCATAATTGGCTAAACCCTTGTCGGTTGCAACCTCTTTGTAGGTACTTATGAATTCGGTCATTGAAGTCTGATGATTACTGAGGGCTGTCGCGGCGTCTTGCTGAAAGTTTGAGTCTCTGTCGCCGTCTGACTGCGATGCAAGAGAAGCTACACAGAAATCTGTAAATAAAAANCATCATAGCTTAACGGGGGAGCTTACACATTTCATTCGAGCTCTTTACCACAGCATCGCGTCGCGAACTAAGCTCTGACATATCCACAGAGTTATCGCGGCGTAGAGCACGAAAGGCATTAAAAGCGGACGAGGCACGGACAGTACGATGGACAGTAGTGAGTCTCGCAGAGTTCACGGAGTTATTGAACTGCGTTGATGGCTTGGCGTGCTCTCCCATGTACCTGATAGGAACATGAGACTTCTTCAAGACGTTGTTGTGCCGGGTGGCATGAGCAATTGGCGCAAAGTGACCACTGTAGTCGACCGCTCGAAGAGGCATCGGGAGCGGTCTTGGAGATGCCATAGCAGTCACAGGCGATATAGTCCCCATGGAAAGGGTGGCTACCAGTATGATGGGTAGTACGAGCATTAATGAGTGAAACGGTGAAGGCATCTTAAGGTGTAGTCTATAGTAGAGGATATTAAGGGGAGATGTAGTACAGTATAAGCACGACCGGCGTGGGTATTGCTGTCGTTTCCTTGCGACTAAGGGGGAGAGCGAACGAGAAAAGGATGTGGCAGAACCGGGACAACAAAGCATTATATATATGCAATACAAGCGGAGCTGGAAAATTCAGACCCAGCACCGGAGAAGCGTGTTATTTGCATTTATTTGGGTCACGTCGAGCCACGTCGATCACCTTCGTCAAGGAAGATCACCACCACGATCGACGACTAGTTGATATTTCTTACTACTACCGTCCGTCCCAGGTTTGAATATTCAACAGTACATTATATTCAGCAGTAAAGTGTCACGGTCTGTGATTTAATGTAACATTTGACTAAGAAGTTGAGAGACGTGAATCATTTTCTTTTTAGGTTCTATTGTCTTGTTTAAGCTGAATTGGGTGGCTGGCCATTCCTTGTCAAATGCCTAGCTCAGATACAAGCGGTTCTTATCCTGCTTATCCCCCGATAGTTCGTATTATTAGCTCCACGTTATTAAAGTCCATCCACTGCTCTCACTGAATAATCTGTGAGCCTATAGACAGCTTCTTGTGGGGAAGCATCATTGTATCAGACGATCAAATACTATGTGTTACGAGCTGGATCCACTTAATATAATTAATGTACAGTGTTCCGATAAGCATATGCACATGAACTATGCCGTGAACCGAGATTCAGAGCACGAGATGCCGGGGGTAAAATCAAAAGCAGGGTCCGTCCCGTGTAAGGTAGCGTCATCTCGTTTAAGAAAGAGCTCATTGAGATGAGCCTCCTGTAGAACTAGATAATAGTCTCAGCACTATATTCAGTGATAATGTTGTGTACATGGTCAATACCTAGATAATAGTCTAGGAAACATAAAATGAGATAAATGAGCACAGCTCATACAGAAAGAATAAATATACACACCTCAGCACTATATTCAGTGATGAGGTTGTGTGTATGCGTGCCATAAAAAATAAAGGAAAATAATTGAAACTCAGTAACAACATTTATCATAAATAGAAATGATCGGCAAAACTATACAGAACACAGATAAGGAATAAACTGTATTTGTCACCGGGTTGAACCAGTGATTGATAATATATCAACACCTCCGACAGAGACTTCGGTACTGGTGGGATGGAATTCAATCAAATCTGTTTTCAATCCTTCAAATGAACAGAGAAGTCAGCATATTCTAACAAGTTAGTTGCGAGCTATCCCAGAATACGAAACAATACTTGTAAGTCTTCCTCTTCACCTACTTCAAGTGGGGCGAAGTGAAATATTACTACAGTAACGAAAAAAAAGGTTCGTTTTCACGTTTGGAGCTATAAAAGCACTTAAACTTGATCGTGCACTTATTTATGCAGTGGTCTACCCTATCTGCGTACATTGTTCCAGTGTCATTATCTCGATGTGATCCGAGTCAAGAGACAAGAGACAAGACGAAACACAAAGGAAGTACATGTCATTCGAAGGCAACGTTCTTGTAACACTCTTCGTAGTCATGCCTCATCAGAGATACTTAAATGCTACAGCCCCCATTTGATTTTGTACGAGGCAAGAAGAAACGACTTCCAATTACACAGCGGCTAGGTACAATCGACGTCCAACGAAGCGGAAGAAACTAAGAAATTGATTATCCTGACAGGAGAACTTAGAAAGGTACACTTCGTGATGGGTTGAAACACATACCTGCGATCGCTACGACGGCCATAGTACGCTCCAAAGCGCGACCCGCGAAATAGCGAACATCGGCGTCAGGATCGTTTTGCAGGCTCTGGACGGCGGGCATGATTTTCTCCTTCGCTAGTGACTGTCCTTCTGGTACAGATCCATACGTCGTTGCCACCACCTCTAGAGACTTCGCTACATTGAAGCGAATATTTGGAATGGGGTCTGACACAAGAGAAATCAGTGTTTGCATGATTGGATCATTAATGACATCCAGATTGAGTGAGGGCGTCATAGTCTGTGAATTTGGAATCAGCTCTTGTGCAGGGTACTAAAACGAAGGAGTGTACTACGAACCGTGATAGCCAAAACTGTTGTCATCCTAAATAAATAGTTCGGATGAGATCCCATGGCAAGAACCTTGGGCACGATCGCATTCCTAGACCATTCTACTCCGAACACATCCGTGAGCTTTTTCAAATTCACGGTAGCAGCTTCTCTAATGCTGAAAACATTGTCTCCCAACCAAGACAAGCATAAATTTCCCAGTTGCTCGTCAAAGAAGGATCTGCCGAGTTGTGTCGCCAGAAGAGGAATGTACTCAATTATAGCCTGCCTCACTCGCCACGACTTATCCTCAGCGAGTTCGACAATGGCAGGTAAAAGAGACTGAGAAAGTAAATCGATTCCGATGACTGGAATGAAACCGGCTAATTAGTCCAGGGGTCAGCTTCATCAAAAGTGAACAACATACCCGAATTGACCATTTCAAGCTTGCTGATAATGTTAAGACGAACCTCTGGAAACTCATCCTTCAGAAGATGCAAAAAGAGGGGAAGCAGATGTTCGATTGTCGAGTCTTTCTCTAGCAATGGTGCCAGACCACTGATCTGATTAGCAAGAGACGCACGGACATGTTGTGATTGATCCTGTGACAGGTCTCGGACACACTGTAAGATTCGAGTAAGGATTGTATCCTTGTCTATCAATTTTGCAAATCCTGGTTCGCCGCGTCAGTGAAATGACATATAGATTTAAAAACTTTACCCACCCGGGAGTTGACTAGCTCCAGCACTTCTAACCTCGGCCTCGTTGTCTTTCAAAATCTGAACGTACGCGCCGACGAGTTCCTCTTTTACTATCTCTATTCCCACAGCCTCCGCAAGCTATGGTGAGAAGTATTACTTAGGTAGAACGGATCTTAATCAATTGTAAAAGCTTAATTGCTCACCTCAACAAAATGATTTGCAACCATGTAGCGCACTCTCCAGCTTTTGTCGGCTACACTTTGTCTAATCTGTGCCAGCAACTGTTCCTTTACTACCGCAGGCTCAAGTTGTTTAGAGATGGCGATCAGGTCTTCTACCGTTAGTAGGCGGACTGAGTCCTGATCGTCAGAAGCGAGCTTGCGATAGATAGGTAATGCGTCAGAAAGGATATGTTCTTTCGCGAGACTCTTGGCGAAAGCCTAAACAAGGAAGGTCAGCATGAGCATAATTGTACAAGAAGGAAAACTCTGTACTCACGCCTAGCCATTTGGCAGCTGCTCGCCTAACCATCGGCGTGTCATCAGACGCCAATGCTGTGAAAGCTTTACGCATATCTTCCTTTATCTGAGTAGAAACTTTTAGATATACGGGAGAGTACAGCGCTGCGGAGGATGTCCGTGAAGTGAACCATTCGCCGCGCGACAGACGGTTGAGGAGTGGTATATAATAGGCTTCTATCTGTTGTTGAGACAATGACTCAGATACCTTCGTGATAGACTCTGTCGCCTGGAAGAAAATTGTCATTAAAGAGCGTTGCTTCCAGTCTAAGTGTCGTATGAGAAACGACGAACCTTGTCTCGTACGAGAGTTTCCTCAACAGCCGCCAATACCTCGAGGGGTCCAAGTAGGACATGTGCATATTTCCGCCCGCCTACATACTCATCGAAGTTCTTTCCAAGCTCCTCTGCGAGCGCCAGAAGAACCTCATCTTCATCGTCGACTGAATCTTGAAGAAACGGAACCAGTTCTTCGCGCGTGCGATCGGGACCAAGGGCAAGGGCAATGGTCGAGACGCGATGGATCGCGTTCAGACGGAGCTGGACATCCTCTGATCTGAGTTCGTCCATAAGGATGGCAATTGGCGCAATCTATAATGCGACGAGCATACGTTAGAAATTGACGATCGGTAAGATAGTCAGCGGCCATACGTCGTCGAGAGGATTCCCAGTGTCCATGATCTGATTTACTGCGCGTTATCACCAAGCACAATACTCAGGCAGTTAAATGACCGACGACGTACGAGAAGTAGGAGGAAGATAGTATACTATGTTTTCGACGTGCAGGCGGTAGTACGTTCAGACGATCAGTGCATAGACCGATGCGTTGTTTGTTCTTGTTTCATTGGGCCACGCTGTCACTCAACCATCATATCATCTGCCTGCTGTGGAAAGAAGGCTGCATATATGATTGAGACAATTTACATAGCTCGACATGGTGAGCTGGTCCAGCTCAAACATATAAAAACTGTCTATTCTTAACATATAATCCAGGATTTCGAATGAACTGGGTCACCACTAATTGGCGAGCGCATCTGCTCAACGCTGACGCTCATATACATATTAAAAAGAAAACAGGAAGAGCGTAACTGGCCTTCCTAGAGATCCACCCCTTGCAGCACATGGCGAAGTGAGCTTTTCTCATTCTTATTACACATCAATAAAATAAAGAAAGTAAAGCCTTATCATCGTATTATCAAGTATCAAGCGCAGGAGTTAGCTCATTTTTTCAAGTCGCTCCCGGAGGAAGAGCGCCCCACTGCTATATTTTCATCGCCATATTGTGTGCACGCCTATACTCTGTATAAATCACGACTCTAAAGCCACGACAGACAGATGCCTTCAGACTGCGGAGCCGACCTCTGTGACTTTGAACACACCAATTTATGTGGAACATGGTCAGTACCGCGTAATATACGATACAATTCTTTTGTTCATTCGACAATTCGACAATTCAAGGTCTATCAGAGTGGTACTCTCCGGTCCAGCCTGAAACGGGATTACATCCTCGTCCTGCCTCCGCCCGCGATCTGAAAGCTTATTTTGCGCAGATTGATCCTGCTGCTTGGATATCAATATGGTATCCATCGCGCAAGGGCGAATCGGTCGAACAGGTTCATGATCGTGTCGGTGGAGTTTTGGAAATCTTGCACTCGTGTATCGAACGCCAATATTCTGGGCAGCACAAGCGTATCTTGTTTGTTAGTCATGCGGCAACCGTAATAGCGCTTACTAGAGAACTTCTCGGTGACCATGACCTTTCTCTGAGGGTTGGTTGCTGCTCATTAACCGTTCTGAAAAGAAAGGATGATCGCAAGGATGTTAAGGGAGCATATATCCACGTTAAATTGGCTTCTGGAGAACACTTAGAACAGGGGGCTTCGAGAGACTGGGGCTTCGAGGACGTCGTGATCAAAGATGGAAAAGTTAGCTCTTTTCATTATGATGAAATGGCTCATCGGAGTTGACTTACGCTGTTCTGTAAACCAGGTAGTTGAAGACGTTGGAGTTCCAGGCACAGAACAGGAGGAAGATTATCCTATAGGGTCTCAAGTCCATGACAATGAGGTCATCGCTAGGATGTAGGAGCAACATTGTGCACAGACTTAGATCATAGAGGCGTATATTGATGGAGTTTAGGCCACTAAATTTACGAACCGAGATGACGAGAAATTAGGTGATTCTGATTCTGCCTCGTGCGCCTCCGCGTGCACTACCAGTTTCTGCATGTTGAATGATGACTTAATTGAATTGAGAGTCCAGGAATCGCGACAAGGCAAGGATGCTACTAGACGTTTAGAGGCGTTCAGCGCGGTACATGTACATCTCGCACTACACTGAACGCGTGACATGATCCGTTATTTCTTTTCCAAAAGATGTTAGACAATCACCTGATAAATAGTTCGATATACTGGACTGGAAAATACGTGGAAGCGTAGTTCAATTCTCAGTTCTCTAATCCCAGCAATAAGGTCAAGTTCAAAGCAAGTAAGCTGAGTAGTCAAATGCTGCCGGAGCTTGCAATGCGGCCAGCGAAGCTGTTTTCAGCGTAGCCCAGGAAGGGTCGACGTTTATTCCAATCTCGAAATCCGAATCATACTGAGTAGACGGATTAGTAGATACTTTTAAGGAAAGAGATCTAGCTCTTACATGAGGATCCGAATTTAGAATGATCTGCCAGTACATCCAAGGCATCCCTGCCGCTGTGATCTGACCGGTCCATATCTCTATGTTGCTGTTCCAAATATCCGTGTCAAGCATGGCTCCTAGGGCAGTCGTTGTTTGAAGTGCTATAACAACAGCTTTCCCTTCAGATTAAATAAGCCCTCTGTTAGTGGAACCAGTAGCAAGACGTCAACCATGAACCATTCTTGAAATATGAGCATTTTACCGGCAGTCTGCGCCTGATTGACTCTTGCTTGAATCACCGATGTTTCAAAGTATCCGACGCCATATGCGTGAATCGCAAATGTGTGTCAATGTCGAGGGCTGCGCAGATCAGCCAGTCTGACTGTACCGACTCATCAAGGTAGGACTCTCCTCCCGTCGTTATGAGGATCTAAAACAAACGTGAACAGCAAGTAAAAGGGATTCGCATATTATTCCCCAATACACCCTTCATTGTATTATCTCTGTCGCATTGCCTGACCTTCCGGTTAGTAGCTCAATAAATGGACGGTAATTGTTGATCTACCAGGATTGATGATCAGAAATGTAATCAGTGCCCTGAATATTTGATCAGACGTCGAAATAGAAATACCAAAATGCCAACCTTGCTTATCATGGCCTCATTCTGCGCTTCGAATGCGAAAATATAGTCGAATAGCTCTTTCCACGACTGGTTTAGCGTGGTTGATAGCATGTTCGAGCCGGTTATCAAACTGCGACGTTGCGTTGTCCCATTCATAGAAATGTCCGGCCCCGTACAGCGCCCCGTACAGCGCCCCGTACAGTGTAATGAACAACTTAAGGCTGTTCACTCAGGGAAAACAAACTCAGCACAATTATGTCAATTAAAAGTTGATAGATAGGTACATTAGGATACTGGGAACAATATTAATCATATGCTGCTAGAATTCAAATATATGCATAAATGAATATTTAAATGAATTAAAAGTGAGATGAAGTCAAAAATGCCAAATACGCAGTAATGAACAAGTGTGGGAACTTAGGATTTGCGCACACGACGGGGTAATGAACAACTTTTTTAAGGCATATCCTTTCCGGAAACAATAGGTTACACATGTTTTTATTTGAATCTGTGGATACACTAGCATCTTGTTTATAATATTAAATCTATGACAAAATGTCTTTGAAGTATATTTGTTTAATAAATTAAATGTGCTGAGAAATGAACAGGCGTGGGAACGCACTGTCGCGCGTCATTTTTAAATCTTGCAAGCCGTGCCTCTCACTGTGCCGCGAGCTGGCTATATGCAAGCACTTCTCCCCCCNGAAAACAATTCACAAGCACGCTATATCTCAGGAAATTACTATTCTATAGCATAAGACAGTACAACTTAGTCCTCCTAGATTTTTTTNGAGAATAGAATTGAATGAAACTCCCAATTAAACTGTACTTTAAGACTGCATCTTGACCAACATAGTAGTGCAAGCATATTTCTACTGAACACTTCTCAGGCATTGCTAAAAAAGCTTCAGATGAGAATATTAGTTACTGAAATAACTATAAAAGCACAGGAAGTGAGAAAAAGTAGTGCTAGGACTTCATGAGACAGTAGTATGAGGTGCTCCAACCTCAAAACAGCATAATGATTGCAACCTCGATATGTTATTCACAATTACCTTGAAGTCTTAAAAAAANTAACATAATGCTAGGAGAGTATCTCAAGGACTACTGTGAAAAGTGTTATGGAGCTGCAACACATATTGCACTGTATACAAATTTTCAACTGAAGATTCTTTAGCAAATCATCAAAATGACAAGTTTTCCGATTTGGTAAACTCATATTAATTGTTTCTGATATGCTGAAGCTTCCAAAATTTCAGATATGGTTAATAATGTATAGAACTACGTATACACATTTTTTGCATAAGGATTCATAAAGTTGTTGAGGTTGGGCAGTGAGTTTTGTTCATTACAGGGTGGCTGTTCATTACCCCGTCAAGCACAGTAGATGTCACCACGTTCCAAAGCATTAAAGCTATGCATACTTATCATTAGCTTTAACGGTGCGCATACCTTGATGTTATAGGATTGTGCGTCGAGCATAAAGTTATCAAGTAAAATGAGGACTGTATCGTCGAAAACACCGATCTGATTGGGCTCCAGCGAGGAATACAATATAATGGTTGTTCCCTTCATGATCGATCGCATCCATTCAAAATTTAGTGAGCTACATTGAAAACGAAGTTGCTGACCTTAGTTGTAGCAGTAGATTGACTGTCAAGCCAAACTCTAAGTACTTTGAAGCCTGCATCTTCCATTCCCCCTGAGGATAATTCAAATGTGTACATCTGGCGCATGTTAGGAAGACTCACTGAAGGAGCGTTTGGCGATCATCCGCAGACAGTCCGGCAGCATAGTACAGGTTTGATCCTGCGAAGGAATTGGCTACCGATGCGAAATGCACGCTGCATGCCATGCAAGCCAGAGCCGCTAAAACAACGCGAGGAACAGAGACCATGGGTTACCCCTGCTTGAGAATGGTACTTTTGACATTCTGTTATGTATGTTCAACACCCATCACACCAGCCGTCGAGTCATCGGACGTGGTCTCACAAAAACGCATACTGGAAATTGCTTGGGTTCAAAGATATGTGCTGGCAACAGACAACAACGAAAGTTTTGACGTATCGATACCACCGAAGCCCACGAAAATATGCACAAAGAGAACACAGCGAAGCTCGAATTGAAGCGCGCAGACAGTTGATACAGGTGACTGTACAAGCTACTGGATGTTAACTACAACCGAACTTGAAAGTGACGTGAAATGCACTGACAGCCACAATAGTCATGTGATTTGAAAGTAAGCTTTCCTCCATCCTCATTTCTTGTTGTGCTTCTGCTACATAAAGCCTCACACATTGTACAGACCTAGTAAACATATAACCTACTTATAATAATTTTTTTNGTTGATGGAAAGCGAGTGAATAGTGGCTGAATTGTGTTCAGTTGGCCATCTGTAGGCCTTTGCCACCGAAATTTCTAGATTTGGTATGTGCCGATCATTTGTCAGATTACAAAGCCTGCAGATTTTTTTTGCGGGGATTGCCTCCCCCATTGGTTTGACGTCACATTGCTCTGCAAAAAGCACCCACAAATTTCCAAGGCCAAGGCATTCCAAGCATACAAAGAGGCGACGTATCTCAAATCCAACTCACATGCGGCCGTTAACGGAAGAAGAAAGCAAAGCGGTTTTTACCAAGCTTGCTAATTACATCGTTTGTTCTCCAACTTCTCGTGACATTGTCGACTGAGCAGGGATTGCCTCCTACTAGTACTATCGCAAACCCAAGTCTCAAGTTTTCATTGTTCTCCGACCGTAATGGTCACACAAATCCTCTTTTTCTTCTCTAGCCGATAACGCCGCTTTTTCTGTGTCCTTCAACTTATGTCTTCGTTCCTGTCCCTGTCTTATGTCTCCATCTTCTTTTCATCCTTTCTAGTGTCTCCAACCTGACGGTATCGGACTTACTAGGGCGCACACGAAAATGACAAAAGATTAGACCTTCAAAAATGAGAATAAGAGTAGCTGTATCATGAAAGCTTGACTCGAAAGAGTTGCCGACAGCAACATGTCTACAGGTACTAATGTAAACTTGAAGTTGCTTTGCGACTGAAAGACAGCCTCCTAATTTGAAAGTGTCCACTGTGACTAAGAAAGTGGTGGTTATTTATTGGGTAATTTCTCCCACTTATTTTGCAATATATTTAATCTAACTCGTACAACATCAAAAGACTATATTGATAGAAAGAGATGAGAAGAGCATCAGTAGACGACATAGGCACTCGCGTAGCTTACGCTCGAGTCATTTATGTTCCGACACTTGCTGCTCTGCTCATACCGCACCCATTTCATCGTCACCTTTCTCATATTGTTATCTGTACTCCTGTCAACGCCATCTCCCTCCAATGCGCTCAGCGCACCGAGCAGGACGCCAATCGGATGGCGACCACAAATTGTATTCTTCGTACGCCCGAGATAAGCAGTAAACTCATCGTGCGCATCCTTACCAGTAGATGGAGGCAGCGTGAGGATGTCCATTGCTTCGTGATCGAGCGCCGATATCGATGCATGAATTGGAAAGTCTGGAGGAAAAGAGGAAAATGCATTTGCACGGGACAAATGGACACTAGCACTGGTCGTATTTGGTACAGAGGGATAGTAGAAAGTATATTGGAAGCGAGTTCCCCTGCGGGTTTGAACTTAAGCGCCAAAGAAAAGAAAAGAATTTTCATTCACTTTACCAGTGACAGAAATCACTAGAAACAACACAAAATGTATCGTCCCTAGCCAGAAAAGGTGCGAGTAGCTTTCCAAAAGCTTTCTCTTTCGATTTATTGATTGCACCAACGAGGATAGGCACGATCATGATGTCCATCCTTTTATTCACATGAGCTAAGAGAATCGCCATAGTGGAGAACAGACGACGATCACCCTTCGAAAACCTTTCGAACATAAGGAAGGTGCATTTCGATGCTGTGTTCGTCTTCGTCAGTTTCTAGATCCATATCTTCAAAACGTTCTGTCTCTCGAAGCTCTTCAATTACTGAGATAGTGTAGGCAGATGAAACTTGAGACCAAATAAGATGTCCGCTAAGCAGAAAATACGCACTTGTTAAGTCTAAAGGAAGATTCCCCAACGGTGTCGCATATTCTTGACAGCGGGACAATGCACAGCCGTCGAGGTAGACGTGGTGTGATGGACCCAAGATAAATACTCGTTTTCTGAAATTAGGACGGGACAGCTTAGAGAGTACCGATTGGAACATTGCAAGAACAACTCACATGCCCGTTGTATCAATGCTCTTATATGCCCACGCTGCTGGTGGCCCAGAGTACGAGTATCCTGCGTGTCTGACCAGGCAAACTCAGTCCTGTTTGAAGGAGTCGACAGATATGGTGTCGACTTGAAAGAAACAAAAGAGACGGACGGTGCGATAATGGCTTTGCTTCCCCTCACGGGGAACGAATAATCGTCTTCCTCGCTGGGTTGAGCGTCTTCAAGCCACTTGACGAGCTCGTTGTTTAGGTGATCAGCTTGGAGGCAATCGATTCACATAAATCAGACTATTCATATTCCAGGGCGCTTCACGCTTCGAAGAAACATAATGCAGCAAGTGCATACCTCGATCAGTATACCAGGAGCCTGCATGTGATGCCCGTCTGTCATAAAACATAGTATGACTTTCAAATTCCTGTGAAGACGCTAGATAGTATACCTGATAGCCATCGTTTAGTGACTTGACAAGTAGTGAGGCAAGACTTGTCGAGGCGTAGTTACCTTTATAGGTATTCACATTTTTATCGGATATGTCCGAAGCGGCGTGGAGGTAGGCTTACAGTTAGTTACAGTACTTTAGCTCCTCTTCGAAAGGGTTTTTTTTTTGTCTTGTGTAGAACGTACAGACAAATATTCATCGTGAGTGCACGCACACCAGAACGACAATGATGATAGCCTAAACATGGAAGTCGCTTTATGGTCGCATGCTGCATATCTCGTGCGTAATGGGAAAGATACAAGGAAGGAATAACAAACAATGCTAAATATATCATCCGCGCAGCGCTTACTCCTCCGAGCGTAGACGAGCGGCGGAGTTTGTTACTTTCACGCCGAGCGCCTTGGCCCTGCATAAAAAAAAAGAAATTAAGGAACTGAAGAAGGACGAAATAAAACAAAGCAGACGCACTTCTCCAGAATGACAATGCGATTGCGGCTGCTGACGTTGTGAGCAATCTCGGCAGCATAACTCTTGTTGTGCATAAGAAGGAGCTCCACTTCCCGAACGTTGGAAACAAGGAATTTTTTGAGGCCGCTGGGGAGAAGGTGGCGAGTCTAAACGGAAGCAGCCTTAGTTGAGTTTTGGATAGACTCGTAACAAGCCGCAACTAACCTTCTTGTTGCTACCATAACCAATCTATGCAAATACATATCAGTACTAAACTCCTACAGTAGATAGCATCTCAGACGCACCTTGGGCATGGCAATCTGTCCCTTAAACCTCCTGCGCACCCTGTTATCGATACCCTTCGGCTTCCGCCATGCCTCCTTCACAGACTTGTAGCGGTCCGATTGATGACGCCTGCAAAGAAAAGGCCGGATCAGAAACACGAGAAATGTACAGCTGACAGAGAACGGACGCACTTGAAGTGTTTGGTGCGCTTCTTGACAATGGGGATTTTTGAGACCATGGCAGATGGCTGCAAGATAGAGCAATTGGAATCAGCGAAATCAAGTCTCAAAGAGGGACCGGGGTAATCCGTTGCCGCTCGAGTCCATCCAGCCAGGTTTGCCCATTTCTCCGGTTCAGGACGAGACCGACAGCAGAACAGTAAACCAGAGGTTTGTTCTGGACACTTACAGCGGGCAGATATGCAGAAATACGACGATACTCACTGTTGTTGCCTCTTGACGGTCTGTGTGGACGGACACGGCTTTGCCGGCAATAACAATAGCAATCGTGGGAACGGTGTTCAGGGACTGTCGTAGATTCGATTCACGACTTGGTCGGTTCCTCTTTTACGTATTATGTAATATTGTAAAACCTTTCTTATAAATTTCAAATTCAAGTCACTAGTAGTACTCGTGTCCCCATGCCCCATGGACAAAGCTACTGACCGTCGCAAGTCCTACAAATCACCACCCACAGAGCTAGCTCAATCGCAGCAATTTCGCCGGGTACAGGCTTTTGAAGAACAAAAGCGAGTACGCTTACTATCATCTGCTGCGATTTATCGCCGCTCTTTAGAAGTACTCATCGCGTCGCTCCAACAGAAACGTTCACAGCGCGTTGATGCGGCCCGCCAACTCGATCAATTTGCTGGACTAAGCCTGGGTGTCTCCAGTGATGAGGACGATTCCGATGATGCGTTTCAGTCGGGTGCATCTCGCGTGCCGATGCAAGGAGTTGCGCATCTTGCCTCACTGCTCTCCACTATAGACGCCGAGCCCCCTCCAGAGTCCCGGACTCCTTCGCCATATCCTGAGCAAGGGGAGAGTAAGACTAAGGTTAAGAAGAAGAATAAAAGCAAAGGGAAGAAGAAGCCTAACAAATGGGCGAACAAATGCATGTATGCAGAGCTCCTTGAGATGCGTGAGGGCCCGTTGTGGACGGGCTCTCAAGGTATTAGCAACGGAACTCAGCATGACGGAATACCAGATGACCTCGAAACTGCATGGGTAGGGCTTGCACCGATACCTGTGGGAAAGCGATGTCTTGCGGTGACCATGCAGAGTGCAGGGGTAAGTGGCATAGGTATGCATATTATTTGGCGGGCAGAAGAATTTATCACTAAGAGAACATTGGCATAGTTCCAAACACGATCTTGCGTTCACGTCTGCTCGGCAAAGTCCTAATTCATCCCTTTCCATCGCCACTTCCTCCTAACACAATTCTGGATTGTATTCTTGACGAGAACTGGAAGACAAATGGACTTCTTCATGTACTAGACGTCGTGAGATGGAAGAATCAAGATGTTGGCGAATGCGAAGCGAGCTTTCGGTGAGTAAGCAACTTATCTCCAGCTGAGTTCATCTAGACCTTCAATTTAGATTCTGGTGGCGGGATACTCGTTTATCTGAAATGCCAGTTTGGCCACTTCCTCCCCCACATAAATCCTCGTTCTCAAATGCTCGCATATCTACCCATCCGGTATATCGATTTCCCTATCCGACCACGTTCGTCTCAGTGCCTTATATAACGCCTATTTCTCTTGAAATATTACTGGACGAAATTCTCTCACGGGCGCGTAATGGCCGGGATATGCGGTTAAAGATACCTGTGTTACTCGACGGATCTTCAACGCGAGACCCCATCGGAGACGCAGAAGAAATGCAGATAGACTATACGTCCGGTCAGAACGGCGCACGAGGCCTCTGGTCAGCGGACCGAATCCAAGATGTGGATGTTCCCATCCGGTCAGACGGTCTATTTCTTTACGTTGGAGAAGCATCGTACGAGGCTGGGGAGAGTCCGCTGAGCGTGTGGGTTCCCCGTGTCTCGTACGAGCTTAGCTACGACGAGGCTACTACGAGCGCAAATGCGGATGCAAACGGGAAGAGTGCGAAGGAGAGCCCGCTGGACTCGTTTGAGAGGTCAGCGAGTTTGCGTATTTCTAAAAGGAAGCTAGGCTAACCAAGACGACTGCCTAAGACTAATACGATGGCGACTCCTCGCACGGCAAAGTAGGAACAACCATGGTCCTCATCTGCAAGGCGGTGATGCTATCGAGGTAGAAATGGATTCTTGATGGTTTTAGAGTTTTAATTTGCTTGTAGAAGGCTGGTGCTTGATCTATGAACAAAAGTATAGTATACCTGTAGTGATTGATTGTGCGATTGTGCAGAAAAGGCAAGGAAATGGGCCTGGTCGCGTGGAAATCGAGACACGTCGGCGCGTTATCAGGACTCTCTTCGTCCTTCGAGACCGCAGCCACCCGCTCTTCACTTGACCTCCCGCCCGCCAGACGTCGGCCTCTGCTGCTGTGCACACCGAGGCCTAATATTAACATTAACATTAATATTAATGGCCAACACTGGCAACACTGGCAGCACACATGCCGACCGTGCCGACGCGATCTCCGCTGGCCCACTCCGGCAGACGAGCGTGGGAATATGCACTCTTTGGCGGGCTGTGGTCGATGGCTCTCGCTCTCGCACATATGAACGCTCGAGATCCGCAGACAGCAAACCACACAAGAGCCAGCGTTCTNCCCCCCGCACAGAGGAACCCACGCATTCTTGTCAAACACCTCCCAGTCAAGTCTCTTCCTCGCAACCTCATGTTGGCCGTCCCTCCGCCCATCGACCTGACCTATGATTCTGACTCTGACTGGTTGCCGCCCTCCAAGGCAGTACTCCACCGCACTGCCAGCGTAGGAAACAGCTGGGGCGTCACGTCTATCGGCGGCGGCTACAGCTGGAGCGAAAAACAAAATATCGCTGGGCCACCCTGCGAGCTCAAGGACGAAGTTGATCTAGTCCCTTTCACTGGTAGCTTTATTGAGCCGGATTCTCCAAGGACGATGCGCTCTTTCGCAAGACAGACCATCAATACTTCAAAGGCCACAAGACTCGGTCTATCCAACCGCGCCCCCAACCACGCTCCCGTACGCGATGACGAATCTCAGCTTCCAGGCTCACCCGTAGCTGAGCCCGTCTTGTCTGAGTCGCCGCTCTCACGATCTCCGTTCTCTTCGTCGGCCGTGTCTCTCACCTCCTTGTCTACGACATCTGAAACTCTCTCGCCGAATCATACGGGAGAAGTTGGGTCTAGTTCACGTCCGTCGTTGACACGCTCCCCGACTATGCCAAGACCGCGCCGGCGGTCGTCGCAGCAGCGTGTATCACTTACCGCAGGACGGCTTTCTATTTTGTCGATCGATCCGCCTTCCGAATCATCCTTAATGGCACCAAAGCTTTCACGCTCTGGTAGTCAGTCCAGCTTCATGAGTGCATCCTCAGCAGCTCCACCGAGTCCTGCGGCAGAAAAGGAATCATTTCTCGGAGGTAGGAGTATATCGGAATTTGTGATCGAAGGCGAGCTCGGACGAGGAGCGTATGGGCTTGTGAAGCGTGCAAGGGAAATGAACGTGAATGGAGAAACCGGCGTGAGGTTTTATTAATTGTCTTGTTGTGGTCCATGTATTTATTGCTTTATTTTAGCCTCCAGTTATCATCAAACAGATTATTAAATCGCGCATTCTTGCAGATTGTTGGAAGAGGCATCCTAAATTTGGTACAATCCCTGTAGAAATCTATGTCATGTCTTCGATTTCTTCAGCGTCATACGTCTTGCCTCCAAAACGACCCTGGGATCCTTCACGAAATTACCTGTCATCTCAAGACGACCCGGATCCATGGATAGACGGGAAAGTTGTCAAGGGACATCCCAGCATATGTCAACTTTTGGATTTCTTTGAGGACAATCACTTTTATTATCTCGTTATGCCTTCTACTGTGCCGGAGACAAAGTCAGATGGAATATCACCACCTTCAGATCTCTTCGACCTTGTTGAAGGATATCCACAAGGGTTGCCACCTAATCTAGTTCGAAGCTATCTAGGCCAGATTGCAGATGCTTTGGCCTTCTTGCACGCGAAAGGAATTGGTAGGCACTCATAACTCCTGAATTCGGTTTGCTGACTACTGTTTACAAAAAGTCCATCGGGATGTCAAGGATGAGAATGTTGTTCTTGGTCGAAAACCTGGTAGCTGCATTCTCATTGATTTCGGCAGCTCTGGTATTGTGAAAAGAAACGGCTGGGATACCTTTAGTGGGACGTAAGTTGTTCTTTATTAGGAATACCAATAAAGCTTATATCTCTTTGATCGAGTTAGTCTTGATTACGCCGGCCCTGAAATTCTTCGGGGAGAGCGATACCATGGGAAGGAGCAGGATGTATGGGCATTTGGAGTAGTCGCGTTCGTCCTACTCATCGGCGAGTGCCCATTCAACACTGCTGCTGAAGCTCAGGAGGGCTTGGAGTCCCCCTTTTCGAACGCATCTATCGTTTTGGATGAGCGTTGCGGAGACGATAAGGAAAACAGTGGTGAAGAAGCTGACGGAGGAGGCCGTCTCGGCGATGCAGCAGCGCTCGTCCGCGCCTGTCTTCGCATTGATCTCACGGCACGTCCGACCTTCGAGAAGATCCTTACATCTAGGTTCCTCAGCGGAGGGACGGGATGGAGCATGGATAGTTGAGCTGCATATGTACCTTGAAGACTGGAGTGATTCAATCCTGAGAAAGACGTGTGAAGGCTGGAATGCCACACGATACAATATGGTACGATAGGACATGAGTCGACCATTCAGTCGGTCTGCCTCACGAGAGGGCCTTGATGCGGGCGTCTGTCTTCTACGCAAAGTCGATGCCTATGCAGGGAGAGCCGTTTTCCGCATTCCAATATGACATTTCTGGGGGTGAGCGTTGTTCCTTATTTTATTTCAACCTCGTTTCCATCAATTTCGTCTGCATTTATTCATTTTTCTTCTCCTGTAATCGCATCACATGTAATTGCCAGCCCATTATACGGCCTCATCTAAATCTTCTTTTCCCTTGCGATAACCTCATATTCGTCAAAATGTGTTTTTAGAAGATGTTGATGTACGAGTAATATTAATATTAATGCACTTCCGGAGTGACAATCGAGTCACTTTGAGTCACGTGTGTAAATATTTCGAACTCCGACTGCGATCGATGTGTGACTGAAAATTGACCGGCATAAAGCCCTGAACCCTCATCAAATTTCTTTCGCACTCTTTCCTCCCATCCACTACCATCTCCCTTTTCTTTCCTTCTCTCTGTGTAACAAGTAGGTTTTTCTTCCGTTTATAAGCGCATACATCAACTGGGGTTCTTTGTCTCCCCGATGAGTTGCATGTATGCGTCGGGGGCAGTCTTCTCTTTCTCGGCATCGACGATGTTGCTATCGATTCATTTCTACTTATGTTGTTTATTGACGATCCCTTAGAAATTTTCAAAAATGGGAAAAGAAAAGGAGCATCTTAATGTCGTCGGTACGTATATCCTTATCGGTGTTGTTGATGGTTGTGGATTGCTCATCGCCTAGCATATAGTTATCGGCCACGTCGATTCCGGCAAGTCAACTACTACTGGTCACTTGATTTACAAGTGCGGTGGTATCGACAAACGCACTATCGAGAAGTTTGAGAAAGAGGCCTCGGAGCTTGGTAAAGGTTCCTTTAAATATGGTGAGTCGGGTGTTCTGCTATCGAGCGCCACAATAAATGCTTACCACTTGGGATAGCATGGGTGCTCGACAAGCTAAAGGCCGAGCGTGAACGTGGTATTACAATTGATATCGCCCTCTGGAAGTTTGAGACTCCGAGATACGTAGTTACTGTACGCATTTATTTTTTAGTCAGTTTTCCTCGTTTTGATGATAATGATTTACTTCAATAGGTTATTGATGCCCCGGGTCACCGTGACTTCATCAAGAACATGATCACTGGTACCTCGCAGGCCGACTGTGCTATCCTAATTATTGCCGGCGGAACCGGTGAGTTCGAGGCTGGTATCTCAAAGGATGGACAGACGCGCGAGCACGCCCTTCTCGCCTATACCCTCGGTGTGCGTCAGCTCATCGTTGCCGTCAACAAAATGGACACGACGAAGGTTTGTACTTTCTTTAAATAAGTGTTGTCTTGTGTCGAGAATCTAAGAAATACTCGCAGTGGTCCGAGGAGCGTTTCAACGAAATTGTGAAAGAGACGTCCCAGTTCATCAAGAAGGTCGGGTTCAACCCAAAGGAGGTTGCCTTCGTTCCGATTTCGGGCTGGCACGGTGACAACATGTTGGAGGTGTCACCCAAGTGAATAATGTGTTTCTATTCTGATTTTTTCTACTGATCCGTCGGCTATTCACAGCATGCCGTGGTACATGGGTTGGTCTAAGGAAGTCAAAGGAGTTGTCTCCAAGGGCAAGACCCTTTTGGAGGCTATCGATGCTGCTGTGGTCCCTAAACGTGCTCTGGACACTCCTCTCCGTCTTCCATTGCAAGATGTGTACAAAATTGGTGGTATCGGCACGGTTCCCGTTGGCCGTGTTGAGACTGGTGTAATCAAGGCTGGTATGGTCGTCACCTTTGCTCCTACAAATGTCACTACGGAAGTGAAGTCTGTCGAAATGCATCACGAGAACTTGGTCGACGGTGGAAAGCCGGGTGACAACGTTGGTTTCAACGTCAAGTGTGTGCTTTCTTCTGTCATAGTTTAACTTTACTGACATTTGTTTCACAGGAACGTATCGGTGAAGGATATCCGCCGCGGTAACGTGTGCTCTGACTCCAAGAACGATCCCGCCAAAGCAGCCGAATCCTTCAACGCCCAGGTGATCATCCTCAACCACCCGGGTCAGATTGGTGCTGGCTACGCACCAGTCTTGGATTGCCACACTGCTCACATTGCCTGTAAATTCGCCGAGCTCATTGAGAAGATTGACCGCCGAACTGGTAAGGCGATTGAAACGTCGCCTAAATTTGTCAAGTCGGGTGATGCGTGCATCGCCAAGCTTGTTCCCTCAAAGCCGATGTGCGTTGAGACGTACGCGGAGTACCCTCCTCTCGGTCGTTTCGCTGTCCGTGACATGAGACAGACGGTCGCAGTTGGTGTTATCAAGTCCGTTGAGAAGACTGAAAAGGCTGGCGGCAAGAGTGCGTGGTTGATTTGCTGCTTACGTTTTACGTCTCGTGGTGACCAATGTTTCTACAGCGACGAAGTCTGCGGAGAAGGCTGCCAAGAAGAAGTAAATAGATGCAGATGCGCGGTTTTCTTTTTTTTCTCCCGACTCCGTCATCTGTATTCTTGTTTCATACATTGCACGTCGGTACCTGTATTCTGTCATCAGCAGCACTGTGTTGTCACGATCCAATGTACTCTCAATAACGAAGATTTTCTTTTGCGCTAGGCTGCAGTATTATGTATGACCACGTGCCCCTATATAAAGCAAGTGTGAATTGTGGGGATGGAGCATCGTACCTTGAATACGACCACCATGTTGATCTCGAAAACTTTTCATGATGTTCCATCAACTCTAAACCCGAAGGGAAGACCAGTCAGGATATTCGTCCTTGCGCCTGACGTGCCAAATTATCCAAAGGCAAAGTTTCCAGGTGCGGAGGATCATTGACGATCGAGTCGACATCCATCTTGATCCCGATATATGCACAGGTGTCGTCGTATTCAGGTGACTGTCCCAGTCCAAGACTCCGTGTTTCTTCTCTCAAGCAACTTGAGAGCAGCGAAATATACCAAGTTACAGGTCCTGTCGAGCGGTTTGCGGGCCAGATTGCGAGCCATGGTTATGTCGTCGGTATGCTGGACTCGAGTTTAGACGCCGCGTAGCTGTCTGACCCGGACATAGCCTGTCCATCCTGTTATCACGAGTTTGAAGGACCAGAACCCATTCCATATGACACAGATGGTACATCTGCTCATTCTGTTTCACTGCTCAATAGGCGTACGTATTAACATGTACTTATAGGCACCGATAGGGGAAACAAGTACAAGGTCGGATGCTTCGCGATATCCTCATCCGTATATCTGATGTGTGCTTTGAAAGGTCGAGAAAAGGGTAGCTGCATATGACGAAGTAGGCGACTGCTTGTAGCCGCTCTTTTTCTAAAGTTTGTTTATATGCACTCGGGTTTCCAGGATGCGACGCTGTCCGTCGACCTATTGTGTTCTCTGAAGAATTGTAATGGGAGCATTGCTGGTAAGCGTTTTCCCTTTCTTTCTGTTGGAGCATGACAAATGACAATGTGTCGGCTAGCGACCGGGATGTGCCTGGGAGGACACCTTGTAAGTTTGCTATCTGCCTCAGCAGACACATGCTGAAGTGTTGGTCGACAGGCGTTCCGTGTATGTTCAGGAAATAACAATACTACACTGACGTTTTTGTTAACGTTAAACAGGCTGCATTCAACCCTCGCATCTCATCATCGGTATGCTTCTTCGCAACTGACATTCATAGTGCGACTCTCGGGCTAGGTAAGAGTGACGATACGCTTGTGAGAGTTCGAAACGGCGACTTGAAAGGCAAAGAGCTCGTGGTACGCTTGGTCATGTTCACAATAATGGCATATCTGACGATCAGCTCACAATAAAACAGATGATTTTCGGAAAGCAAGTGAGCTTCGCGTGACGAATGGATAAGCAAGGACCCACTTATATCACGTTACGATCAGGACACACACGTACCCCGCGAGGGGCGAGATCTAATTCGTAAGACATTGGAGGATGCAGATGTTACGACATCGGCGAGTTACTTAAATCTTTCCTGTGAACTTTGCTCTTATCTGTATGCTTAGTTTCTTGAAGTCCAAGCGCAACACGCATTTATCCGCGACGAGTCCTCGAAAGGCCGATGGGACGCCGCGCTGACGCGCTCGCTATTCTCCTTCATGATTGAAGTCTTCGAAAGAACTGTCGGGAGGGACTTAGGCCCACGGGTCGAGCAGAGTGGTGAAATTGAGCATGTGTGTTGATTGGGAAGTGAAGTTTAAATACACAATCCGCATATACTTGTATACGATAGGATTGGGAAATAGGATAGAGAAACTATGAAAACTATGAAGAATATGAAGATTACATCCGGGGCGTATAAGCCATGTCTGGTTCTGGTCTCGACGATGTCTGTTGAGCGACATCGACCAGAGGGCGTGAGCGCGGGTATACAAGACGCGCGTGTCGTAAGAACGCATGGTTCTTGAATTGAGATTGCACCGTTGCCCACAACGTTTACCAGAAGCCATGGCATCCCGCCGCCTTGCCATATCATCACTGTTGTGCGACGACGACGTTCCCCAGGACGGACGGCCTTCGCCCCAGGCCGCTAGCCGCTCATATGCGTCGTCCGTACGTAGTGCCTTCGTGTCAACGCTCGATCCCTACACCAGTGTACAGCATGAGAATCAGCTCCATCGGCAGCAGCAAACGCAGTCGCATCGACATACCAGTCCGACATACCAGCGTAGCACCAGTCCTCGAAACGAAAACGTTGCGCCATACTCGCCGGTGCCTATCTCGCCTACACTTCATTTAGCACCAGCTCGACGACGGACCCCCTCATCTTTCCCCGTCTCCTATTCCATTTCGCCGACAGACCATATTGCGCCGTACCGCTATGGCCGGCATGTTGAGGATGAAGGTGAACAAGAAGAGTTCCCGCGCCTCGGCGTTGCCTACCATCCGCACGCGACGCAGCCTCATCCGTACTCACAACTACCATCACTGTCAACACCTCCGGTCAACATCCACGAAAGCAGACACGATCGGCGTACTTCATTCCAGACTCAGATAAATCCTCCAAATTATCCTCCTGTGCTCCCCCCTTCTACTTTGTCTGGTCCTCTACAACCGCCGTCAGCCTCATCTCCAATTTTGTCGCATTCTGCAAAGACAGCTACTCATATCGAGGGCGCTGGCGGGAATTCGCCTGTAATGCAAGACATGGAAAATGCTCCTCAATGCTCCGCTGCATCGCTTTCACCTACAGTTCCTGTATCTGCACCATTTAGTAGCACCAGCGGTCTCGATGTACTCGTGCAGGCAGCTGCGGAGGAAAGAGAGCGGATTGACGTTCACAGACGGCTCAGTGGGTGTGATGATCCACAACGCTCATTCTCATCTAGGCTACAGCATTCTAGCATGAGTCCCGTCGCGTTTCAGGGCGATATGAACCTGCAGACCCCGTCGTCGATACCACCGTACTCAGCGCCCACGGATTCTGGTACGTTCCCTACTACAGATCAGAGCGAAATTCAATATCGAGGGCACATTCTCGACGAAAATAACCGGGCTTCAAAGAGACGTCGCTCCTCTCTTGAGCCTCGACCGACTGAATTACCTCCCGCTCAAGAAATCTATTATGACCCCACGACTGCAGTGGTTCGTGAGACGTCTTATCCCNGGGGGGGAAGATGTGGCTTGTAGATGTTCCATTCCCAGTCCTACTTTCAGTCCTAATGCGAAAATGTATCATCTACCTAGTACTGCTCCACAGCATGCACCAATCCCAAGATTTGACTCGAACTCTGCCACAGCATCTTCGTCACGAACAAAAACACATCTCGGTGCTGCCGATAACCTCGAAACGAGTATACCTTCTTGGCCTAGCTCTGTGACTGGTCCCTCTATGGAGTCAACAACGGCCTTCTTAACGCGGCGATCTCCTCCACGAAGCAAACAAAGACCAAGGAAGCCTGGATCTGTTGCACTTGCTGACATGGAAAGGGAGTTTCGCGAAGTCGTGTTGTCGGTAAGAAGTTATACAAATTATTTGACAGATACTGGTGAAGATAGGAATCAACAGGAGGCTCCGAAACTGGTACAGTCAGAACGTATGGCTCGTCCACGCAAGCAGACTAAATCATCGCGAGAATCTCAGATGCTTCTGTCACTGGACGAAGTGGGTGCTGTAGACGACGAGCAAGATGTGGATGAATTTTTCTTGTCGGCCTTCGATTCCCCCAGAAGTCCAGACAAACAGATCAAATCGCAGAGCAAAGTGATTGATGACGAAAGGTCACACTTCGCTGAAGAGGATAAACAAAGCCCAAGTTCGGGTCTCAAAAGCCAAAAATCCTCCAAACATTCAACACAACGTACCTCTTCTACTACAAAACTCAATTATCTAACCCCGGACGTAACGGACGACATGTCGGACTATTTATTGACAAGAAGTTTCGGCGGCAAAGATACGCAGATATCGGGGCATTCATTAAATGCAGAAAATACGGATGCGGACCTTCTGGATGAGCTGGCGGATGCGGCCGGTGCTATAACGTCTGAGGACGACAGAACTGAACTCGACGACCAAGAGACCGACGCAATTGAGGTCGACGTCGAGGATGAGTTGTTGAGTCTTGTTGATGGACCTTCGGAGCCTGCCTCGAAATCATATCACCATCTTCCCACCTTTCACATGCACGGATCTCATGCGATGTCACAGAGTAGATTAACCCCAGACGCGTTTGATCGGATGTCCATGCCGCCCCCTGGAGTTGTGAGAGCTGTGAGTACGCAAACAAAGGAATCGAAAAGGGGTTCCTCTAAACCGAAGGCGAAAAGGAAAACACGCGATGCAAGTGAAGCTGTGAAATCGAATAAAGAGACATTATCTAACTTAGAAGAGCTGAATACAAAAGTGAGTTGTCCATGTGCGCCAGTATTTCTTTAGTACTCACATCCTTACCCAGGTGACGAAGTCGAAATCAGGAATGAAACAACGTCAGCTTAAGGCAACAGCGTCAGGTTTCAAAGCCACAAAATCTAGTAAAACATCAGTAACGCCAGTCCCTACCTCACTACCTGCTTTTCCTGTCCTCCATTCAAGTACTAGCGTTCAGGCGGATGAATATTTCCCTATAGTCACCTCATCGGGTCGTATGGTCACAAAGTCGAGGAAGTCTGCGGCAGCTGGACAATCTTCCCTGAGCAGGAAAAAACCAACAGCCAGTCAGGCAGTTGGGGATGGAAATAACTCACGCTCAAGGTCTCATTCAACTATGCCCCGTGCATCTGTCGATCCAGAAGCACATCGAGAGAAAAGTGTAAGGATTGACGAAGAGAAGTCCAAAGAGGTTGAAGAAGCAATGGCAGACAATGACGATAAGGTTTATTGCATTTGCAAAACAAAGTACGACGAAGACAGGGTCATGATAGCTTGTGACCGGTACGCAACCCGATTCTACGGAGTTCATGAAATGGAGTTTACTAACGCGATTACAGCTGCGACGAGTGGTATCATACCGCGTGCGTCAAGATGCCAGACCTCGAAATCGACCTTGTGGACCAATTTGTCTGTCCAAACTGCGTCGCACGTGAGTGGCTTATACTCTAACTCACCGTTTGCATGCCCCATTTGGCGTGCCACAGACAGATATCTTTGATTTACTAGTGTCTCTTTCACTGATGCACAATGTTCGCAGAGAATCCAAGTCTGCGGCTTAGTACTACCTACAAGCAACGGTGTTTCACTGGACTGAGTCACCCCAAACCTAACTCATCTGATGCTTGCCATAAACCTTCTCGTGGCGCGTACTCGAAGTACTGTTCTGATGAGTGTGGCGTCAAGTGAGTAAGACAAGTGACCCACATGCCATCGTAACTAATTTTCGTATCTGGCAGACATCTACATCGTAAAATACAGGCTTGGGTGAGTAAAGGTGGCGATGTACGCGGACTTTGGGAAACAGTAAAAGACGTGAGGAGACGTGAGGGATTCGTTATTCGTGAACCAGGTCGAACGCTTCCTAAAAGGATTCTCGCTGAGCTGCAAAACGGAGACAATGACAGATTCGCAGAGGATGCTATCGAAAGCGAGTCTTTTGTTGACTCGTCTGCTATTCCTTGGGAAACGAAAAACAGCATCGTCAATCATCTGGAGACCCGGCTCCAAGATATCGTTCGCGAGCGCGAAACACGTAAAAGGGAGTTAGAAGTCATTGCATGGCGGGAGAGGCTTTTGCTACTAGCTGCTGGACGTGCCGAGAACGTACATGAGTGTGGGTGGGATCAGAGACTGTGCTTTGGTGAAGAGGAATGGATGGATTTTGGGGAAGGTGTCTTCGAAAGTTATGGAGAGTCAACGCCGAATGGCTTTGCCGGCGATGGCGGAGATGTTCTCGACATGCAGGTTGACGAGCAAGTTGCTGATGGCGAGTGGTGGTGCCGGGGGAAAAAGAAATGTGAACGACATGCTGGGTTAGTGTGATCACTTTCCTATTGTTTATTTATTTGTTAATCATTCGTTTCATCAGGTGGCAGAAGTTACGAGCGGCGGAAATTAAAATCGAAAAAGAGGCTCAGGAGGAGACTCTTGTCAAATTAACGACTCGCGAGCGCGAAATTAGAAGCCGAATCGAGGACATTCTCCATCCTCAGTCTCACTCAACGGTTTCGGGGTCTGCTTTGAAATATTCTTTCAAGCTCACCAACGGATCTGACTCTAGCATGAAGAAGGGCAAGAAGTTAATCCCACTGTCTAGCTGAGCCATGAACCACAATTGTTTAGATGATTTTGCTGCTGCTTCTAATTGCCATCAAGTGTACAATTGACAAGCTGTCTTAATGATTGTCTAGAATACAAGTAAGACATAAAATGAAGGAAGTCGGAGGTCGAGAGTGACGCGATAATATAACTGCACGACCGATACCTGAAAACAATGATTAATATCCATCTCCTTCACCCCCTTCCCTGCAGAAGCCTTGCTCCTCATACAGCACTTGCGCCTTGTCGTAGTCACGGTGTTTCTTCTCAGCCATGTCCTGCGCATATAGGGGCTTTAGAGCTTGATAGCTAGCAGGTTTCAGAGGGACCTCATCCTCGAGGTCCAGATCCTGCATTATGGTTATTATAATCACAGGATGAAAGAATGGCCGTTAATCATAGTAAACCCACAATTTCTCCTAGTAGGACGACGTTCTCGCCTCGTATAAGAAAGATGCCGACATAGAGGTCGGCATATGTGGCACCGTGATACATGCGTTCTATAGTGTCTTCAAGGACCAGGTTGGCTGGGTGCGAGAGACGAACCTGTCAGTGTGGCAGAGAGAATGAGAGGTGAATGGGAGCTATAAACCGAACTGATCGTACGAGCGCAGCACGCCCATTAGTTTTCGCCCGTCCCGGAGCACGACGAGCATCTTCTCTGCGCATTGAGAAGGTTTGGAGGCAAAGAACAAAACGGCGGGCAGCTCAGACGGAGTTCAGACAGAGCAGCAACATCCCGAACGTACTGTCCACGCAATCGACGAGAGACCCGGACGTCGTGAAGGGGATGAGAGAGTCCATGGATGGAGTCCAGCGTCCGTCCAGCGGCAAGCAAGCGAGTCTTGCTGTAGATACAGTAGAGACAGAGCAGTGATGTGTGTTTTTAAGGGCTATAGTTTTGGTGCTACCATACTCAAGTGGTTACGAGGTGTGATTTGAACTTATGTAAGCCATCACATGCATTTCATGCGCGTAGGTTCAAATCCTGCTGGTAGCGNTTTTTTTCTTCGAGATGACAGCAACAAAAGATAAAATAAATGTTTCTTATATATTATTTTATATTTCTATTCTATGCTGCGCTGGATGTACAACGAGACATTGCGACAACACCCATACGGACGCCACGAAGGGCCTTCCGTCTGCAAACGCACGGGCACGCCGCACCCAAGTCCCATCGCCAGACCACAAGGGATCTCTTCGTCTCCGTTCCGCTATGACGGTCTCAAGGTCCTCGACCTGCATCAGTCCTTCGCAAAAAGGCGAACAAGTCCTCGTCGAGATGCTTTGAGCGGCCGTGTCTGCGCAAAACNAAAAAAACCCTGACCGCTTTATAGGATCCTGTTCAGGGCCGGTCTCTAAAACTGTACAGTCCATTACCCAATCCTTGAATGCTATAGTCTATAGCCCCGCCATCTGCACCGCGTCCGACCTGCAAGAAAGAAAAGCACCTCTCAAAAGGTCAGGCGCGTCTCGTCCAGAGCACGCTTGAGCACACCAAAAGGCACCGAACGCGATGTCGGTAGCCTCAAGAAATCCCTTTGACATCCTCAGCGGTGAGTACATGCTTTATTTTGTCNTTTTTTTTTTTTTTGTCTCTTCACGTGTGTTGACTTACCTCGCATTCACAGACGCAGTTCCGGAAACACCGGCGCCGTCTTCTAAGACTTCCAATGCGCAGCCGGCAGTGACTGCGGCTCCGG